>JADDOH010007209.1:0-190148 GCA_016648135.1 Agrypnia vestita | reverse complement strand
CTCCCTGAGAAGACCTAGGCTGACGTTTCGACACGGTATCACGTGCCATTGTCAAGGCTAAAAAGGCCTCAAAAGTTACGGACTAGCTGTACTTGTTCGCGGGTGACATGAAAGTCTCCCACCAATAACAATAAGGCCTTATTGATGGGAGACTTTCATGTCAACCGCTAGGTCTTCTCAGGGAGACCATTTACAGAAAACGCGAGGGAGTCCAGAAGTTACTTTTGGTACATACAATAACGCTCGCGGAAACCTCAAGCAAAACATATATAATTATATATATCTATCTATAGTGATCTATATATATATATAGATATATATATGAGATAATTACTTGAAACAATGTGTAGGTACTATAGACACTTGTAAATATCTTAAATGTATAACTAATTTGTAAACTATGTCTGTCTCAACACAGATTCTTCTATTGAGACAGGCATAGTCCAATTCAAATTGTGAATCATTTGCAAATAAGTACTAAATAAATAGTGTATACTCAGTTCGTCTGTTGAATGAATAAATGTTATTTTCACGTATAACTATTCACCATAAACAGTTGTAGACGTCGTACTCTGATTTTAGCTCTGAGACTTATCTCAACTAAATCTCTGAGAAATACGTCAATGTACACACAGGCCATTAAAAAGACTTAACGAAATATTATTATGTGAGATGTGCGTACAACAAAAATGCGTCACAATACAAATTATTGCTTGAGGAAAAGTTTTGAAATAAGGAAGCCCGGTAAGATTATGTTTATTGCTGAACTTTAGTATTATCATATAACTGTTCATGGTTTATAAACTTTTCAAGTTCTTTATTAGATTTTAAGTCAGCCGTTGACAATATGGGCCACGTAGTCGAACGAGAGGAGAGTCTTATGATACAAGCACAAGCGCTTTGGCTACTTTGATAATTATAATAATAAAAATGAAATATACTATTTTATATACAATACATATGTGTACTGATATTACGAAATAGATAATTTTTTAAGGATTCTGCGAAAACTTTGGTTTGGTGTTTTAAAAAACATATTCTCTGGTGAATTAAGATTCATTACCTGTATTACCGTAACATATTCGACGCTTAACTTAACAACAAATATTTGAGTCCAGTGTCCTTCGTGAAACTTGGAACACGACGAATGATTACAGTGTCCTTCGTGAAATATGGAGCATGACGTGAAACATGGAACACGACGAATGATTCCAGTGTCCTTCGTGAAATATGGAACACGACGTGAAACATGGAACACGACGAATTATTCAAGAAAATAGCTCTTCTTCTGAGATTCTTGGACATGATTGTGCGCTATTTTGGGCAGATTACTAACTACTCGATGCTTAAGGATAATTAAAACACTACGAATATAAATGAATCGTGGAATTAATTGTTGGTCAGTATACTAATGGTATGCTGCATAATTTCTTTGGATTAGACCCCACCAAGAGTATAATTAAATCCCACAATCAAAACATAGAACGCTAGAAGAACATAACATTCAACAAAGTGGAAACGCGTATACGTTGGCCGCAAGGCGGGGCGCGTACCTATGTAGGTGTAAAGTCAATAGTCAGTAATTATAAGAACTCAAAATAGTCAATAGTCAGTAATTATAAGAACTCAAAAAAATTATATCATATAGACGGTCCCTACGTATATACTGTCAAGTCTGCAAAAAATATTTTTTCATTTTTTACATCTTTTACATTCTAAAGCGCGCTATAAACGGCGCTATATAAATTATCCAACTATCATTATTATTATTATTATCTTAAACCATCCAATACTATATATTTTTGAACAGAAAATAAATCTATTTTTTCATTATGCGAAAAAAAGAGTAAATCGGATAGTTTAAGAAGATAAAACGAAAAAAAATTGCAGATTCGACAGTATATATAGAAACATCGATATTTAAAAAAGATATGATTTTTTTTGTAAAAAGATATAAAATAAAGGCGTCCCAAAATTTACGCAAGATTTGAATTAAATAGAAAACACCGTAATTTTTTAAAATTGTATTTTTTTTATTAAATCATAAAGCACATAGGATAGGGTTATGTATGGAATAGACATCGGGCAAATTGCCTCCACAGCTTTGCTGGCACATACGCACTCTTTTGTCAAAAATTTTCATTATCATTTTGCAAAAATGTAGCTAAATTTCGTCGATGCAGCGTTGAATCTCCTCCTTCAATGCATGGTCGGTTATGGATTTGTTGGCATACACCTTAGACTTAAAATAACTGTAATAAATGTCTCATGCAGTAATTGAATTATTTCAAGGGGTGCATGGCATGTGGCACCGTCTTGTTGAAACCACGTATCATCTACATCAATATCATCCAGTTTAGGCAAAAAGAACTTTGTTATCATGTCGCGATATCGAGCACCAATAACAGTCATTGCTTGACCAGCTCCATTTTCGAAGAAGTAAGGTCCAATGATGCCCCAGCCCAAAATCCACACCAAACAGTGACGCATTTATTTTTGGATGCATTTATTTTTGGATAACCACATGTGGGTTCTCTGTAACCCAAATGCGGCAATTTTGACGATTCACGAAGCCATCAAGGTGAATCATCAAGGTGAGCTTCATCGCTTAGGATGATTTTGCTCGAAATTTACGAACTGTGGCTGCCAAATTTTCATTATTTTTTAAATATTTTTCAACAATGAAAACGCGTTGTTCTCTCGAATAGTGCTCAATTTTAAGTAACCCTAAGCTGTCAAACTGTTTTATTTTGATTATTATTAATTAATGTAAATAAGTGGTTTAAACAAAGTTAATTTATATTAATTATAATTATGTTACCACAAAATAAATTTGCTACATTTGAAGAAGATGTTTTATTTTGGGTTGCCAACACTTTACCACACAAATAGCGACAAATTCAAATCTTGCGTAAATTCTGGGACACCCATTATATTGTATGTAATTTGAATGTTCTGATTTCTATATTAATTATTATTCTTAACCGTTCATGTAAACAAATGATAAAAATATATTTCTGTATTATTTTATTTACATTTGGTATTGTTATTTGTCGGTCAATTATTTTCGGAACATTTGTTATCGAAATCCGACAACACATTTAATTGCAGGTAGTACTTACAAAAATATGATTCTGATTATTATCCGCCCATCATGATTCGATAACGCCAAAAGACAAGTCGTAATCCTGTAGACACCTCTACTTGCTTCCGTCGAGTGATAACGCCACTTTATCTGTTTGCCCGTGGGTAAGCTCCAGTTGACAGCTAAAGGTTTCTATCTCGATGGCAATCCAAGGGTTTATTGAGAAATTTAGCCTTTTAATTTATCGCAATGTTTATTTTAGCATATCTACATATTGCGTTAGTTTGTAAATTAGGGGTAGCTTCTGTCCCCTAGTTTGAAGTGGAATAATATTGATAGGGCACAATTTACCTATTGCCAACTTATTTAAGAAAGAGTCATGATTTCGTAATTAAGGAATGAATTGTCGTTTCTTCTTCTTCGTCTGTTAGCAGTAGTGATAGCGTTGAATAGGTGACGTCTATTGAAATCTTTACCAAGTCTCTCCAACGTGTAGGTGACCGCTGTATTCTTCTACTCTACCATATACCTTAGTAATTGCGTAGTGTAATGGTGATGCGTGGCTGTTTTATTGAATAAAATATTCTTTATGTATTTATAATAATGCGGTTTTTTTATACAGTATACTATATTATATTTGTACAAAACTGAGACTATTTGACAAGACAAAAATCTTATCAACAGAACCGTATCAATAGAAGTATAAAACTGAGACTATTTGACAAGACAAAAATCTTATCAACAGAACCGTATCAATAGAAGTATAAAACTGAGACTATTTGACAAGACAAAAATCTTATCAACAGAACCGTATCAATAGAAGTATAAAACTGAGACTATTTGACAAGACAAAAATCTTATCAACAGAACCGCACCTTATACCCAGATTAGTGAGGGAGTCCATTGAAATATACAAACATCCCAATTTCAATAGATATGAAAGTTACAAACTATCAAGTATTTGGCGACCTGTTCTTACGTCATTGATTCGACCTCTATTGTAGAAGAAATGAACACTTCACAACAAAGTGCATATAATTTACGGCCACGAAAGCAGAAGTCAGTCCGCCCTCTACCTCCGCGGGTAAAGGTCGTCCTCCTGATGACGTTGAATAAGCATTCAACGAAACGTCGAGAATCGTTTCTCGAAAAACATACGGTTCGTACAAAATATATCCGCAACCAGTTACAGTTAAATATGTCTAACGACCGTAATAACAACCTTAACTTTTTTTAAATATTATTTGTACAATCAATTTTTTGTGTGATTTAAAGAGCCTGAAGATTACTTTTACATGTTCCACCCCAACTATGATTCCGTATTATATAATTGTATATGGATTGTATAAAGGCATAATATGTTATTGTAAGTGTGTCTATTGTCAAATGTTGCATAATCTTATAAACATATGTATATATCAATTCCGCTATACAGTAATATCCGTATGATACACCAAACCAAAAGACTTATAAGTATTGTGTCTTTTGTCTTTGTCTCTTTTACAATTGAAACGAAGAAATACAGGAAAAGAGAGGACGAAAACGCAAATTTGATGTGATCCGCTTTGATCCAGAGTTTTTGCATCGCCTTCATCATGTTCGAAGTTAATTTTAAGCTTTGAAAATAGGACTAAGTGTTTTCCTTTGAGCTTTGACCTTCTTCAAGCCTGCTCAAGGACGAACGATTATGTGTCATGTTATTTAAGTAATAGTTCCTAAATACATACTCAACAAAGCGTACTTACCTCAGGATCTTCCTTCTGTTATTAGGGTGCAACCTTTCCGCCATCTCCGGATCAACTTCCTTTAGCTTCTTGAATAGGTATTCACTGCTCAATGTGCTGTCATCACTGAAATCATCTTCGACGCCTTCACCACTTTCTTGGGAAATCGTTTCATTTTTTTCGCTATTTTGTAAAGCCACCGTGCTGGTGCCCAGTGGTTCGCCGGACGTGCTCGGCATATCAATCTTTGGCTTCTTCCGTATTGCCTTCTTCTCTAAATCACGCTCGTGGATAAGCTTGGAGGTATCCCACACTGACATGTCTTCCACGAGGATTTTCCAGAGAATCGATTCTATGTAGTAGCTGGTGCCGCCTACAACGATGGGAATTTGTTGGCGGGCCATCATCTCATCGACCTAAATGATTGTGTAAAAATTTATCAGTAAAAATGTACTAAACATCTGTGAAAATTCGTAGGTAAAAGTTGTTCCAAAAATAATGACTGATTTGAACGTTCAAATTCAATTAAACACAGTTATACAATATATAAACATAAAAAATCAAAGTAAGAGCCATATCATATGGTATAAGGCGACGCGCTAGAATGTAATGGATACCAAAGACGGCGGATATAGCACATCATAAGAGCAAAATCTAACAGCTCCGAGAAAAACACAGAAGCTGATTGGGAAAGGGATTGCTTTCTTGCCTTAAATCCATAATGTAACAGACAGGATTGCCAAAGCGCTCAAGAAACGGAAGATTAAGACAGTGTTCGGCACAAACAACAAGGTTAAAGACCTCTTAAGACCAGCGAAGGATCGGGATCCTCTTGAGACCGACAGTGTTTATAGTCAAAATTGCGACAAAGTGTATGTGGGACAAACAGCACGCACGATTTCAAAGAGGGTTGATGAGCATAAAAGAGCATGCAAACTCGGTCATCCGGAAAAATCGGCATTGGCTGAGCACTTTCTAGATACAGGCCACCGTTTTTCATTTGAGCCGAAAATCTTAGGAAAGCCCAAAAGTCACCACACGCGCCTGGTCAAAGAAGCAATTGAAATATACAAGCACCCGGTAAACATTAATAGGGATGACGGTCTTAAGTTAAAAACTCGTGGTATCCGGCGCTGCAGGATAAATCAAATCGAGATCCGCACAATCCGGCATCCGTTAGTAGATACACAACACACTACATCAAGACACACAAACCCTGCTTTTAACACGGTACTGCAATCCAGTACTTAATCTAACACAAACTTGGACACACCCTGACTTCGGTACAATTCAGAGGTCAAGGGCGGATTACTTCTTCAGCATACCTTTTACCTGATATTTTTATAAACTTAGTCATATGATGTTTAAAAGGTTTGTGTAGAGTTATTTCTTTTGTTTCAATAGGTAACTTGTTAAAAACAAGCGGAGCAGTGAAATTAAATTGTCTTTGCCCAAAAGACGTTATCCTTTTAGGTACCTCGAAATTAATTGTATTTGCCAGCCTTGTAACCCGTGTTTGTTGTGTACGATTAAAATTTACCTTGTCCTTGTGGAATTTTACAAGTATGGTTTTAAGGTATAATTGTCTCGGGTCAAGAACGTTAAATATTCCAAACAAATCATCTGAAGGAAACATTCTCGATTTCTTGGTGATTATACGCATGATGCATTTTTGTGATTTTGTCAGCGAATCCATGACTGATCTGACACACCCTCCCCATCCAATTATGCTAAAGGATAATAGGGATTGAGTGAATACTGCTTATTTCACTTGAACAACAATTTTTAATGAAATAAAAAAAAGATTTCTGTAGCATAACAAAGATATAAAGTAAAGAAAAACAACAAGCAAAAAACAAACATTCGTTTGTTGTACGCTTGGCACTTGACAACAATTATATTTTTACAAAAGAAAAATTACCATGGATACAGCCTTGTTGCGGAAATCGACCACAGTGTACGTCTGGTGGGGCTGAAGCATGTCAAGACAGTGGTGAGGAACCATAGCCCTCTCTTCTGGGGTAGCCTTGGCACTTACTATATCCAACCCCTTGTAGATCTGAAACAATAAGCAGCTTGTTGGTCCTGTGGTTAGGACACTCGCCTCGTGATCCAAAGATTGCGGGTTCGAACCTCACTCCAGAATAGCAAGTTAGTCCTATTTTCATAGCACAATCGTTTAGCTTAGTTTGAAAATAGTAAGAATATTGATGTGACACATATTCCGTGTTCGCATCTCTATTTAAAAAAAAAAAATTTGCTTGATCAAAATAATTAGTTTTTACTGGATTTCTTTTTATTTTCATGGGAATTTATAGTTATAACTTGAAAATACAAGTGTAAAAGGAAGTTTAATAACGTAAAATATTGGCATGGAACAAAGAAATGAGATATTATCACAGCATATATAATTGTACAGAGTTGAACCATTTATGCAAGGGGACTAGGACACAGCGGAACTATATCTCCCTCACATATATATAAGACACATTTTTAACGCAGTTAAATTATTTATTATTGTATAATTAAATCATCTCGTACAAAACCCCTTGTAAAACTATATTAGTATAGGATATAAGTATAAGGAGTTAAGTATAGTAAAACCTCTTCAATTAAAAACGTTATTTTGTAATAAAGCTCGACTTATTTACTAAAACATTATATTTTTAAAAAGTTTTTAGTTCAACCTTTACATAATTGTTTAAAAATTTAAAAGCTCGTAATATTATTTAAAACCAGCAACCTACCAACAAGCTACAACCTACCAATTCCGTTAGGTCGTGTCTATACCTATATTTTGATGGTCTGCGTATATTATATTATTGAAAAAATCGCAGTATTTCATCGGTAGAATACTCATTTTTGCGACGCTTTACATTAAAGTACATATATATTTTCCGTAAATAGTTTCAAAATTATAATTATAATAATCATAATTCCATAATTAGAGAAGATTAGTTTCGTAATCTATTTCAGTAAGACTTTTTGAAATTGGCCAACCAATTTGTAAAATAAAACGATAGAACCTACTGTTAAGCCAACAGAACTTCATGAATAAAAATAATAAATAATGTTCAGTTCGAATTACATGACATTCATTCATAATACCATCTCCACGTTGCATAAGTAATGTTTATTAGAATTGCATAAATTCAACCTCCTGCTCATAAAACATGTTTATATTATAATCCCCGGCCTTTGGGAGGCCAACAGCATACACTTTATTGGAAAATACCTAATTGGTGTCATACGTCATAGTACTACTCGAATCTACACTCTATTACTATTTGCATACGCAATTATTAATAGGTACATTTCAATAGAAATTGCAACTATTGCAGAAGATCTCATGACGCCACTTCCAGAAAACTTACTCATGATCTCGAAGCCACCACTCATGGAAGACACAACCTAAAAACCTCGCAATTAGTATATAATCTCACTGCCACTACGCATATCAATAATTTTATTTTTGGGAAATGAAACTGAGAAGGAAAAATTCAAACAGAGCCGTGAGAACAATTTTAAGTTGTAATAAATATACAAGAATTAGCGACATGGTAAAGCAGCTTAAGGCAATGACAATTAAGCGACAAATAATACAAAATATAATAATGTCATAGTTTGATATAAAAAATAAAAAATGGAATTAGTTCCATTACACATGTTTAAAATATGAAATACAATTTTAAGGTTCAAAAATATTATATGAGAAATAGGGGGGATATTAGGTTTCCACACAGAAAACTGACAGGAACGTATAATAGTTTATGCTATAAGGCCGGCGCCACACTGCGCGTATCTTCCGCCGCGTCTTTTCCGTCGCGTCAAATCGGCAAAGCTAACGGATCCGATCATCCGCGTAGTGTGTTTGATAAGCGCATATTGTATAGGAAGAAATGCAGTGGCGTTCCGCGACCAATGATCCACGTAGTGTGGTGGCACCGACCTAAAGATTTCAAATTGTTCAATGAACTGCCAGCAAATGTGAAAGAAGTAACTAGTCAATGTACTTAAATGTACAATGATCACGTTGTTATTTTATGTTTATAAAAATCTTGTTATTTTATGTTTATGTACTAGATATAAAAATTTATTTATTTTCTACCTACATTCTATCAATTCTATCCGAAACTTAAAAAATTGAACATTTTGAATGCTGATTTTCCTTACATTTTATATCATTATTTATACCTACATTTAATAATTATACTACCTACTTATATCTATCTATAGATAGAAGGTAAGGCTTCTTATTTCGGTTGCCAGGAACGTTTTTAAATAGTTTTTGTTCTTATGATACTTTATAAGTATGATTTTGGCCGTAACATAACTTTTAACACTTTTTGTTATTTCCAATTTTTAATATTATTCGAAAATATAGAGCAAATTGGATAGTGTAAAATAGTAAAGTAAAACGAAAATCGAATTTTTGCAGATTCGACAGTATACGAAGGGACGTCGGTATAAATGTAACGTTTCCTTTTTTCTTAACGCAATGATACAAGATGCCAATACAATAACAGATACGTTGAAAAAAGAGTCGAGAAATGTGATCAAATGGACCGACCAACTGGTGAGTCCGCGATGGCATCGAGACCACGTAACATCTGGCACGACAAAAATGAAGAAACTTTGAAAGACGCAAACGCGGTGTGATGGTGTGTACACGCAATCAGTTGATTTCTGAAGACTTTGTTTGGTCGTTTAGAGGAGAGCTTATTGGATTTGTTTATTGTGGGTTGCCGTTTTTCTTCTTACACGTCATTAAGGTTAGAAAAGTTGCAGTTCCGTTAAGAAAAGTAATATTGCGTAAAACATGCTTATTTATTATTGATATACAGTAAAAACTTGTTAATTCGAACCCCGAATTCGGAATTCGTCGTAACACTTAAGTGTTAATTTCATAGTTGATTAACCCCGATAAATCGTAAACCCCGGTAAGACGAAAATACAATTTTAGAACATTGCGCCCTAAATTAATGGGAACATTTTAAGTCACACAAGTCGATTTTTTATTTAAGAAAACTAGTATATGTTGCATATAATAAATATTGCGATTTCGAAATGATTTCGGCTTTTTTCACGAGATTTGCGATTTTTGTTAAATTTCACAATCGCGTCGCGGTTTTTTTTTGATACCTATTTAACATTTGGATTTAACACAAGGATTTGGATTTTCATTTAACATCCGAATTTCTAAATGTTTCTTTTGGTCCCTTTGGTCGCGGTTTTTTTTTTTGAAACCTATTTAACATTTGGATTTAACACAAGGATTTGGATTTTCATTTAACATCCGAATTTCGAAATGTTTTTTTTGGTCCCTTGAATTTCGAAACAGCAAGGTTCTGTTTTATTAAGGAGACTTTGGAAATAAAGTACATATAGTAATCGAATATCTAATGGAATAATGAAGGACAATTTATCGCTATATTTTTTTATAACATAAATTTGAGAACTATGTAAAAAAAATACGTACAAAAATAGCAAAAAAATGCGTATTTGAATTTAAAAATACTCAGAATATTTTGGGTATGTCCAAATTTTTCAGAACAGTATTGGATTTTTGTCACAGGGACATCATTAATCAATCAATATATGTAGATGTCTCACAGAGACGAAATTACATTTTTATGGGAATGTAGGTATAGAAGTCTTTTGTTTTATATACCTACTTTCCCATAAAAATATATTGTAGATGTCTCACATATTTCGTCTCTGTGAGACATATACAATATAGATTGATTAAAATTACACATTTAAATGAGATTATAGTGTGCACTCAGCTAAGCTTTTGCGGAATAGTAGCGAAACAGAGATACTAAGCTAATTTTACGGTATTACTTCTAAGGTCAATGCTTGGAGTGAAGTGTTTCGTTAAATTGAAATTGGACTCAACGGGTTGAATAATTGGCTAAATCCCAACTAACTTTATTCAAACACCAAACAAACCAAATATTTGGCCATAGGCCTAGGTGGTCAACTTCACAATTGGAATTAAATTTCACTATTGTTCATGCATTCTCGTATAAAATACAGAAAACAAATAATATAGTAATAATAATAATGTAATGGTGAATGATTTTTTTCAACTGAAATAATAAAATTAATACAACAGATAAATTTAAAAAATAACACGTTAAAAATATCCGATCGGTTATAAAACAAAACTTTTTTCAATCAAGTTAATTCATTAAATTAATTGATTAAATTTTAATTAATAAAAAAATATTATCTTTTACTTTTTTATTTATTATCTGTTACCTAGTCTATCTATATATATATATATATATATATATATATATATATATATATAATATAATGTTTGATTAATGATATTTTCTAGGATAACCCGCGTATTGTAGTCTTGAGAAAGACTGTTATATTGTACCCAACGTTTCGGACAGATAGCACTGGCCATTTTCAAAGGGATTTTGCGCCTTGTATTTCGAGGTCTGTTTTGAATTGATGGCAAGCACACCCGTTCACTCCAGAAGTCGAGATCCAAGTGAAGCCTAATGCGAGGCTAATTGCTGAGTTTACTTTATGATCTGGTAATTCTACTATTATTGTTGGAAATTCCGTTATTGTTAGTTATATTAATATGGTCATTTACTGCGTCTGTACTTGGAATCGGGTTATTAGGGGCTGATTTTGAAAAGATTTTACAGTCATTAAGAATGGATTTCCAAGTATAAGGAATTCGGATCGCGTCGTCGCGGCAATTCATGTTATTTTTATTTTTATGTATTTCTATTGCTTCCCTATATATTCTGCATGTTTCGTTATTAATATTTGCGATGGTTGAGGCATTATTAAAATCTATTTTATGTCCTTCCGTAAGGACATGATGAACTAAGGATGAGGTGAGTTTTTTATTTTTAATGCAGAATCAAATCACCATCCCGCGCAAATTATAATATTATGCCAGAAAATGGAAAAAAAACGTGCCGACAAGCTGTACAAGGCTTGGCACGATCTACAACAATAGAAAATATGTATAAATGTAATAAAAAAAAAATTAAAAAAACAATATCAAATATACACATTTTAATGTACTGTATGGGTATGGAAGGATGGATCAGATTACAAGACATTCAAAACTTAAACTTATATATGTACCAGAAAGAAACTACCTTTTCACAAAAAGATAGTTTCAGATTTAAATTTTTATATTTTGATATTTTTTTAAAGAAAAATAGAGGCGAATACACGGAACACGTGTCACATCAATATTTTTTTTTATTTTCAAACTGAGCTGAACACCTGTGTTATGAAAAATAGGACCAACATGCTGATCCGGAGTGAAGCTCGACCCCGCGACCACTGGATTACTAGGCGAGTATTTTAACCACTAGGTCAATAAACATATCTTTCACCCTTATCCGCATTGTGATATTTAAAAAATAGGTAACAAGGTGATTGTCAAGAAGAGGAAAAAATAAGGGGTTGCAACACGTGTTGGGGGAGCTGCAATGTGTATAATTTGTATTTGAATTTAATGCTATATTCTCTCTCTTCTTTGGGAATAGATTTTATTATATGATTTTATAATATATATATTTCATGTATATATAACAGTATGTATATACATGTATACATGCACATACGATTTTTTCGTAATCTTTTTCGTTTTTTGACGTTTTTCAATCCCAAAATATGTACCTACTTCAATACTAACCAGATAAGTAACTACCATCAAAATATATTAAATACTCCCCTCTGATAATATAATTGTGAATTTAAAAAAATAAATAAAACAGAATAATAAAATTCAAAAACTTGCCATAAATCTATCTATTGATAGTGCGCCATCGCATAAAATTCATATAAAAAAGTAACCCATAAAAACCAAGTTTTTATTATACTCCCTTTCTCATTTACTAGTTAAAACATTTTTTTCGCTTAACTTACGCGTTGGGCTTCGGTCGGGCGACGCTACGAAAGGGAGTAATAAAAAAATTTCCAAAAATCCAAAATTAAACTATAATCAGGTTTCGCGTCTACCAGACGCGTTGAAATATTTTCATACAACTTAATAAGTTGTATGAAAAATTTGAAAAATCCAAAAATTTATTAATTTTTTTTAACAAAAATTTGACAGAACTTCTTGATCGTCGCCACGAGTCTGCTTGCAAAGTTTCAGCTCGATTGGGTCACGGGAAAGGGGTTTAAAATGGATCCAAGCTTTTTCGTCAGACAAGAAGACAAGCAGACGCCACGAGTTAATATAAAGGGAGTAAAAATAGCATTACGTTGCTTTGAAAATGATTCGATGGAGTGACGTTACCTGGTGCTTCGATTTAAGAAATTCAGGTGTTTTGGCGAAGATCCTCACCTGCAGGAAGTACCTTTCAACATTCAGCACCAGGGCGTGGTTGCGCCATAATTATGGTGTGCGTTACCATGCACCGGGAGCAGCCATGGCGCTGGTGGATCGTCCCACCGAATTACTAAGTGGCAAATTGAAGCATTCGCTAGGCCACTATTATGCGAATACCTATGTCACTATTATGCTTTACACTAACTACGTATTAACATATTTGCAATTCAAATACAGCGTTTCAATGTCGCGTTTTCACCCGTAATGCGTAGTACTATACTTACTGAAGTGAAAGGTACAAAAAGATATCGATGTCTATTAAATTTTTTTAACATTCATAAATATTTAATGTGAATAGATAAATTTGTTACTGCACGTGCGATAGTTATTGCGTTGCACTAATGTATGTAAAAAAAAAAAATCAGTTAACCCATAGAATGATTCTAGTTCAAAATAAGATATCTATAGATTTAAAAATTATTTATTTTTTATTTATTTATTTGCGCCCTTCATGGCTTTTACAAAAAATAGGGTAAAGTGTACATTAAATTAATGAACACTTCAAACAAAATGTCAAGAAATTGTTACATAGTGAATGCCCAAGAAATATAAACAAAAAAAATAATAAAATAAAGTAGAAAGCAAATACATAGCAATCAAAGTACCTTGTTGTTCTAGTATTTACGGCACTCGCATAGTGATCTAGTGTTCGGCGTTTGTGCCTCAAGAGACCACCAAGTTAGTCCTATTTTAAAAGTAGGTACAAGCATTTTTCTAAATATATTTTACAGAGGTCTCAAAGATACAAAGCTATTTATTATATGGGAAAGTAGATATGGAAATCTTTTTTTCGGTATTCATAGGCATATATATATATATATATATATTATAATATATATATATATATATATATATATATATATATATCTTCTGGATTATTTTGTGGATGGTTTCCCTGAGGAAACTGCTGTTATCGAGGCTTTACCTCAAAAAGTATGGTATTGCGCTTGTGCGCGAGGGAAACAAATCTCATGTAGTTGAGAATGCAACAAAACTACTCCACAGTACTTTTCAACATTTCTGACATATCTTCTCTAAAGCTTTGAACAATCATGTAGGTAATTTATACGGAATATAATGAATTCTTTTGCTTTGATAAAGTCGCGTAAAATGAGTAAAATCTCGCAGGAATTTGAATCAGAATTTTCATGCAAGGCATTAATCAGTTTACAGGAGATAAGAAATATTTCAAGTCACGTATCTCCATAACTATTGATATTAGGCCATTGATTTGCATCATTTTCGACTCACTATTTAGGCAAAAATCTTACCTGTGAAGTATATTTCGTTTAATGTGTTAAATCTGTCTAGGAATATTGTCCAATGGATTATCTGTGTAATAAGGAACTATAGGAATAAGCATTCATACTTATATCTTTACTACCAACTCCAGGATAACAAAAATATGCAAAAAAAAGTGTGACCTGTTCATATTGTAAGGCATTACAATGATTCCAAACACTATTTGAAAAAATATTGAACAAAGACAAACAAAATAATTTTATTTGACAAGAGATGGATAGTCACCTCAGTCACCGGGTATGAATCCCATCTAACCTATTGATGAACTGGAGCATGACAGTAGTTAAAATATCTGGGAATCTTTGGACAGAGCTCCAAGAGTGGTGTGTCTTCGGAAACTATAACAATAAAACGCCTCCTTTGACTAAAAAGTAATTAATCAAGAGTAGCAAAGTAGTAAGTTTTTTTGCCGATGAAAATACCTTGTGAGGTGATTAAGAGGAAAATGATTCAATTGGAAACGTGTATATATTTATTTCTGTGCAATATACACATGTACCTTGTAAACAAGCGTGGAAAAAATATTTTTACCATAATTAACGTGGAAAATAAATTTATTTATGGTTTTACCGAATAAAGTATCCGCCCGGAAACGTAAGATGCGTATATATCTCTCACGGTTGGTGTATTGGGCTACAAAATTTTCTGAATACCGTAAACTACGTTTGACAACACATCAAAATTAATATGACAATTTAATACTTTTGTGGTCATCAGAATGATGTGAGAAAAGCGTTGAAGCATCTAAGTACATACTAGTGGCGTGCAGCGCATACAAGCAAAAAAGCTGTGCATTAGTAAAGATTTTGGGAAACAAATATTAATTAAATAATCCTTATCTTAAGAAAAATTTCATTTAAAATTCTAGCCGTAATTCGTCCTACGGTTAGAAGTTTTATTTCCGACTTTTCTGCACCTAACTTCATGTCAATTCTTCGTGTATCTCGCTTGTTTGCTCGTGGTTTGCGCCCAACAAATTTGTTCCATAGATCTAGAAAAAACTCGTCCTGAACCGTGTATTTTACTTAGTTATATGCTGCGAGTTTTGTGTAATAGACAAGTAAATTTTTCATGGAATAGCGTGTTTCTTCGAAAGGTCCTATGCCAGGTGAGAACTACGCACACGTTATTGTAGAAATGTTATTTTTTACAAATTCCACCCAAAACTTTCGGTGTAAATTCTATTTGTCATTTCTATGGTGAATGTAAATATCATCATGTCTTTATTCTGTGATAACATCTGTCATATCATAATGATTATTTACGACGACATTGCCATCGATGATATAATAAAATGTTTGATTTATTTTTGTGAAAATAAACGTATTTCTGAAATTATATTATTCCCGATTTAATTATAGGTATATAAATCGTCTTCGAAATATATTGAAAATTTTTGCCGTATTACCTATATATAAAATATTTATTTATTTATTTAGGAAATATTATTTACAATACTTCTTTTATAATGCAGTTATTTTTGTGGACTGAAGCTACTCAAAATAGTTCATTATATACATTTAATTTATTTTTAATGTAGGTATATACCCTTATAGGTATATGCGTATATATATATTTTTAATCCACTGCTCGCTACTGGTAAATACTCAATTCATTCCCGAATGACAAAAACACGGGAATAAAAATAAAATTCGTTTGTAAAATATGGTATTTTATAAAACATAAGTTTAATTTTTATTTCTTCTAGAACATTCGAGGCATTCTTGTGGCTTAGAAAAATAGAAATTTTCAGACCTAAACCATTTCATAACGTTTTCGTTCCATATTAATTGCAATTTTTCAGATCAAATTTGTGTGAAATTTAAAATCAAATTTAAAACAATTCAAAAGACAAAAATCAAATTAACGAAAAAATATTTGGCTGCTACCGGGATTCAAACCACGGATCTCCGATGTGATATATTAAAAACGGCGAATATTAAAAACATCACAAATAAAACAAATTTTAGTAATATATTTTTTTTAGAGATATGCACACAGAATATATAAAAACATCTGTCATACCAGATATCGAGTCTTATGTAAACTTATGTAAGCGCATAAGGACTTTAATTCTGCAAAGATGGCAAGAGAGATGGGACGCGGCACCTCTGGGGAGGTGGACTTACTCCTTCCTACCCAGGGTGGCCGTGCATGAGAAAGGCAAGGGATATCCCCCGGTGCTGGATCACTCCGCCATGCAGCTTGTCTCTGGCCACGGTGAGTTTAAGAGCAAACTGCATGTCCGTGGACTTGCCGCGGACCCGTGGTGTGCCGCCTGTGGGCGTGTACGCCAGACGCCGGGACATATCCTCTGGGAATGACGCGAGAGAGGATATGATAGATGAATTGAAAGGTATAGGTCACCGGACTCCTAGGAACGATGACCTTATTGAACCCGGCAGGAACCTCCGTCTCTTTCGAGTGTTTTCGAGGACGTGGGTGTCGCGCTGGGATGAGCTCCGTGGGTAAGAAACTGTTACGACTGTGGACTCTGTCGGGCATCTCGGGCTGAACTCTGTCGTTCTTTTGTACTGTCCTTCCCTTTTGGGAATGTCTTACTTCAACCTCCTACATTATCCACTCGCTGCCCCTCTCCCAAATCGGCATCCTGATCTCGACCCCCCTTTATACCTAACATCCAAACCCAACCTGTACCACTCGGCCGTATATATACTTGTGTTTCTCTTAATGCTCATTATGTATTATTTCTGTAACTCTGCTACCACTGTAATTTGTAATTTGTATTTCAATAAAGTTGAGGATATTGATCTAGTGTGATGGACAGTGAATGGATTTTGCGGCCTGAACCTTACGGTGTTCGCCCTTCACGGCGCCGCACGGGGAAGGCCTTTAGAGAAAAAATTGTCAACCTGGCGACGTAAGAGTAGGACTGATATGGAAGCCTTCGGCTCATATAACAGCCTGGGAATTTGGTTGGCTCCATTCGCTGTCTAATGAAAATGTGTTTATTGCCTTTGTTATATTATTGTGTACAATTTTTCTAAATAAAAACGCTCGGACAGCGAAGGGTTTGGACGGCCGACTATCCAGGTCGCAAGAGTGCGTGTTGCCCTGCCTGCGGCTTGGCGAGGAGGCTGCGTTTAGCATTAAAACAACTAGGCGGCGAATGTGCTGGGCCGATATGGACGTTCTGCGCATAACACGGCCCAGGGTGTGTGGTGGGTCCCCTTCACTGTCTAATAAAAATACGACCAACTTGGTGGTTTCCAGGGATTCCAAACCCCGATAACTCGGTTATAAGATGAGTGTCTTATCGCTGGACAAAATAAGAATTATTTGTCATTTGTGTTTTCATTTGAAATATTGGCATTCCATGACAATGGGCCCAAAACCACAATGAGACCACAAAAGTATTTACAAAAATGATCTAACGTTAGATTGCGACTTACATACCGCAAGGATTTATAAATAAATAATCCAATGAAAAATTACACGAAAAATATAAAATGCTTATTTATGTGTTTTTGTGTTTAATTTGTAGAACATATTTATTTTGAGTGAAATTTAAAATAAATTAAATTTTAATAATTATTATTAATGAAATTTAAAATGAATTAACTTTAATAAATATTATTATTCCTGAAATTTAAAATAAATAAAATTTAAAAAAATATTATTATTAAGTTCTGCGGTTTAACTATTTTAAGTGTTACAGCTGTTTCGGCTTGCAAGGCCATTATCAAACAGTGGATATACCACGTATAAACGACTTATTTATACAATTTTAAGTTACCCCTTCACCTTTAGAGTAATTAGATATTTGTGGTGAAGCCCTATATTAATGTTCGTTTTTCCCTGGGCACTTATCATTAAAGGTGCCTCGGTTTAAAAAATTCTATGTTGTGCTTAATTGTCAAAATTCCTCGTTTTCTGTTTTATTTATAAATATTATTTTAATTTATGTCCTTGCTTTTGGGTTTTTTAAAGATATTGAGAAGTGGAGACAAGTTCATTTTTTGTTGACTGTTTAGGGCCTATGTATTAAGGTTCATATTAAACAATTATTTTATTGAAAAATTATTGAAAAAAAATGGCCGCGCCATGTTTGTTCCCGTGGAGATCCTCCACCGTAACTTTTCCCGAAGCACGGTTGTCCAAGACAGGAATGAAGGTTATGTATCTACTTACTTATTTAATATTTATTAATGAAATATTCAAAATAAAGTACTACGCATTGTACCTGTTCTGTAATGAAATTTTTAATGGTCTGTATAATATAAAATAAAATTTAATCTAATTAAAATGTTTTTTAAATCTCCGAACACTTATTTAATCAATTACCACAGTTCAAAAAACAACCAAATAATAAGACGCACTTACTTACACAATCACGTAAAAACCTATAGAATGAGGCATACCAAATGTTTTTTACTCCTAGTATGCACTCCGTGAAGATACCTAATTCTTACTGCCACGTATAGTTTTAAATGTTATTTCCATTTTTTGCATGTCATCTAGTGTACAAGCAATAGTAAATAAGTGTTTTAGCCACTAACTTGTTTTGTATTATATTTTTTTGTGTGACACAAAAAAGTAGAAGGAAAGGTGACTCGTGTGGTGAGTGAGCATTTGAGGCATTGTGACGGATAGTAATTGATTGTGATACACCACGGAGATGCAGTGTTATTAGTCACAAGTCACAATCCACATCCGCCACCGCCATCGTCTGGAGAACATCCGTAACTAGAGACCATCGCGGCCCACGGACAATACTAGACACTAGACACGGTGCGCGGTGTGGTGTGGTGTGGTGTGGCGCGCGTTCATGTTAGCTTTCTTCACCGTACCGAACGCCATGGTGAGTGCCGAGTATCGCATGACAGAGAACCGAGTATCACATAGCAGGACGCCACGACCCACGACGCGCGATCGTCTATTAGTACTAACACTAACTAGACAAAACGATAAAAAATCGTTTAACAATTCTTGTTTAATGGTCATGCCTGGTTAGGGGGATTTAAAAGGTGATTTAAAAAAGAATTAAGAAAAAAATATATTTACCTAACATATTTAGTACATTTTAAGACATATTATAAGATTCTTTTGTATACAACTTTTTATAAAAAATATTATTGAATTAATGCAGCATTTGTCCCAGACTGCCTATGAAAAAACGGGTTTTTTGATGACTACTGTACGGATTTGGATTTTTTAAATTTAAAAATCGCAACCAGTTATTACATACATGGGGTATAAAAGCAAAGGGAGCAATATCCAAAAAATTCAAAAAATATTTTGAATGCAGTCACCGAGGATTACTAATTTAAAATGTACTGAATTCTACATTTTATTTATCTATCCCTTCAACGTCATGTTTCCTATAAATTAATAGGCTATGTTTCCTATAAAATCTCGAATTTAGTACATTATAAATTAGTATTCCTCGGTGACTGCATTCAATTTTTTTGGATATTGCTGCATTTGCTTTTATTCCCCACACACATATACATATACACAAGTCCTTGGACTAAAATTTTATTTGATAAAAAACTAACCCATAAAAACCAAGTTTTTATTATACTCCCTTTCTCATTTACTAGTTGAAACAGGTTAGATAATTTTTATCGTCGCCACGAGTCTGCCTGCAAAGTTTCAGCTCGATTGGATCACGGGAAAAGGGTTAAAAATCGATCCAATGTTTTTTCGGCAAACAAGCAGACGTTACGGGTTAAAAGAAAGGGAGTAAAAATTAGTGAATATTTACAGTAAAAATACAGATTTCACGCTAAAAAGTGACTCGTCTTTGTAAAATTCAAAAATATCCTTAAATAAGAATAAAAATAACTTAGAATGTTAGTTACTGTATGTTTACCCCCATTCTGACTTGACAAAGTGGTCTCTATTTCAGGTGGAAGACTCAGATCAATAGATCTTAATAGAGCGGAGTGCGGACGCGATTGTTTTTATAACTTTGAAATACTTATACGCTTAGGTAATATTTAAATTTTTATGGCAAGTTCAACAAATCTTAATATTTTATATTATTTAGTTTCCTTTATCAATTGTATTTCAAATTAAATGCTCTTTAACTGCTAGACTAGAAGATAATCGTGTTTTTGACGAGAGTGAGCATTTGTAACGAACGTTTCTGAATACGCATAAAACTAATATACATGGTTAATAACTACTTATATTTATGTTAAGAACTTATTTTGCGTATATATAGACGAACTTTGTTTCTAAGGTCCCTGTATTTAATGTATTCTTAAAATTAAAAAAATGCAAGAATTAATTGTAAGACTGTTTTTTATCTTAATTCATAAAATTACAATAATATCAAACAAAAAATAAACAACTCTAGACTGAGCCCAGTGTTGATTTTCTGAGCCGCTTAGGACTCTTGTTATCATAAAAATAAAAACATAAAACGGAAATCAGGATACCGGTTACTTAGCGGCATCGTTACAGTGCCAGTGTTTTATACTCGAGTGGATTTCGATATGTCTTACTATTTCACTAATTTTTTAACTTTATTTGACCCGATTTTAATATATACTGTTTGCGAGTTACCTTTGAAAAACTCTATAAACACAAGAATGAGAATACACGTTTTTTTTTATTCTATTCGTTGTATTTCTTTGAAAGACATTGCGCTTTATGGGGCATCATAAATCTAATAATAACAACTGTGGGGAATAAAAGCAAAGGCAACAATATCCAAAAATTGATTAATGCAGTCATCGAGAATTATTAATATAGAATATACAGAATTCCGAGTTTATATACGTATATAGTATGGAAGGGAAAGAAGAATTCAGTACATTCTAAATTAGAAATCCTTGGTGACTGTATTCAAAACATCATTTTTTGATATCGCTGTTTGTGCTTTTATATCAGTCAATTGATCTCGATAACTTGTTTAAACTCGACTTTACTAACTATTTATCATTTGTGTTGAAAGTCTATCGACATGCAATTTTTGTTGTCTATATTTGACATCAAAATTCATCGCAGTGCGGCGTGCAGGCATCAGTTGCTAAATAATAAAAAATAACATCGTGCCATTGAACTGAATAGATTGCTTAATTCTTAATAGTTAAAAGCTTCATTAATGTACAAGCACATAGTGGTCAGCACACCGGACTTGAATACATTATTTTATGTTTGGAGGAGTCGCTACACAAATTAATGAATTATTTTATAATCGCACAGAAATCTATGTATGCACTTATACAACACTTGGACGCCGCGTAATGTTTATTAAAAATTAGACATACATGTTATGCATGTATAAATTATGCATGAACTCTTCCTCACAGACAGAGACAGGTGTTTAGATGTCCGTGGAGCGGACAGGGGCAAGGTGAAGGTTAATTCACGCTCTTAAGAATATATCGAGATGATAATCGAAAAGAATTACACGTAATCGACGATTTTACAGCACTCTACATAATTTACACTAAAATTGGAAGATACTCGAAGGATCTACTCGAGACGACTGGACCGATATCGTGAATTCTCGAAACGCCTGAAAAAGGAAGTACCTGCCGTCATGCAAGTAATTTTCTACGTGCGAATATTGAACGGAATTTTCTAGAAAGTAATCGAAGCAATGAAAACAGCGTAAAGTCATGCGAATTAAGAAACAGTGTAGTAATAACTGTGTAGAATATTCTAGAAACATTTAGTAACTATAAATTTAAGAACACTGTTCCGATTCAATTCGTATCCAGTGAAATTTTGCGTAATAAAAATAAGTTTAAATTGATAATAAAGTGGATATTCCGGTGGTGTAGAATCAACGTTAATCAAAGAATTGAACATGAGAAAAATGTCTGCACGATGGGTGATCTGTCGGTCTACGGCGAGAATAAGACTGACTCACTCAGGAGCAAAATGGTTTCAAATTTTTAGGATAAAATAAAAATAATTGTATTAATTCCCGGAGAAGCAGAGGTACGAGCTTGGTTACCGGAAATGATTCTGTGAAACATATAAATAAAAAAATCGGTAAGTATCAAGGCAATGAGATACCGTCTCTTCACAGAAATCTGCAGATGCCACGCCTACTTCGAAGAAGCTGAATATGAAATTCTCGGGTGATCGAGATCTTAATCATGCACATCTCCAAAAAACTGTTACAATGTTAATTATAATGTTTGAAAATCAACACTACTTTTTCATCAATGACTGATTCATCATATTTCTTGGATTCTTCCACGCCTCTTTGAAAACACATTTGAAATTTCGGGTGATGTCGGCCAGAGAGGTAATATATACACAGCAACATTACCCAGAAAATTCTAGCCAATAGATTGAACAAGTTCATATTGAAGGTAGCGTGCCCGAGAGGCCATGGAAAAGCTTCCATAAAAGGTACCTACAGCATTAAATGATTTGGGAATAAAAAGATAGTGGGTAGTAATTTTTAGCAGACCAGGATAAATTATGTAATTTTATAACTGTTAAAGTATTTGGAAAACGGCAAGTATATATAAATTATTGAAACTAATAAAAAAGTTATCTGCGAAAGTAAATTTTTGATGTTTAAAGCGTTATTATTACTAAGGGATTATTACTAGTAATAATAGTTAGTTATAAAGATATCATTAAGGCACTAGGAACACATAAGACGCCAAATAAATAATAATTAGTTAAAATTCTCTAAATAACTTTTAAAGACAAGCTAAACATAAAAGAAAATGACATTGAAATTTTGCATGCTTATAATGGAGGCCTTAAGTTTAAATCAAAACAGTAACGCAACATTAAATCTAATCTGAATGTATATTCATAACCAATAGAATTTAAAGAATAACCGGTTCTTAAAAATATATTCTATTCCAACGTCTCCCTGACAATCTCAGGCACTAAAAACTAGACGGAACCTTTTATTCTAAGAAAAATTTTCAGAAATTTGTCAAGCGCCAATATTTCGATCACTACAGCGAAAACATCACCTTTAATTTATTTCGATGAATAAATTATTAGATGTACGTGCAACCAACTGATTTATACCAACGTTAAAAATAATATTAGTACATATTTTATATAATATTCATCACGTTGAAATTGACGAAGTGTAACAATGTTACATAATAGGGGTGAAGACACGATTGTTGCGATATCGCGAACCAATAAGAATAAACCCGCATCTGCCTTAAAAACATTGTAATGCGTCATCGACAGATCACAACCGGCCCGGAATGCTGCACCACTGATTTGCCTAGGGAATGAAATTTCGCCCCAGGACCAGTAGAAGCAGACATACAAATTAATAAATGAAGCTTAAATAGTAGTGACCGTTATTGTCTCTATGATCAGGTTACTGGCAGCATTGTAAATCCCGTTTACAGGCACATATTTATTACCTAAGTATTAGAGATTTAAGAATTAATCCGGTGTAGAGTTTAAAACGAGAAATTTGAGACACGTAAAATTTAAAATGGACTTGAACAGTTAAATTATGTAGCCATAATTTATAGGAATACCCAAGAACCCTAAATTAATTTAATGAACACGATATAAAAAGTTGCATAAATTAAAATCGTATGAATGGAATATTTACGATAAGGATGGATATACATATATAGCGAACTAAACTGGTAATTATAAATTAGATTTACTCAAACAGTCGTGTCTTGAGATTTGAATGAACCATACGGCTTATAGTAAACATAAAAAACTATTAATTGTTGGGTCAAGATAATGGTTGCATAGCTACAGCGATAAGCTTTCACTATTAAAGATTTATTTACTAAAGTAAAAAAATGCATTTATAATACGAGTGTACTCGTAATGATGAGGGATTATTTAAAGTAAATTGTAAGCAATAAAGTCAATCAAATAAATGTCTATCCACCGCTTACCCCGCATTTTAACAAAGTCAGGACTGCCCAGGCAAACAAACAAACGCCCGGCTGCGTAACGTGTAATCAAGAATTTACCGTAACTACATTATTTTCTATGAACATGCGAGCATAATAATTGTTTGTCATTGGTAAATAAACAGACAGCATGAACTTTTTTTAAATCTTTTAAATACACAAAAAGTCCAGACTTTTGGATATGACTGCTTGGGATCTCCGCCGCAGTCTAGTATTTTGTGTATTTGAACAAACTTGTACCGGGAAAGTTGCATCTCAGTCACGGAGGAGGAACTTTACGGAAATCGACATGACGCGGTACTTTATTTTGTCAAAAAATTTCCCATAGAGTGATAGTTTAGCAAGAGCAGTAAAAAAATAAATGAATTGCTCACTTCATTGTAAAACAACCACCCAACTCCAACCTAAATTTTATTCTCCTAGGGTGATGTTACCCCTTAATACTAACTCACGCTTACAAGTTGATAAAAACACTTTTAAAAACTAAAAAGGGCGGCGCAAAAAGTAAATCCGATTTGTGAGACGCTTACACTAGAAGAAATTGAGATCTAACTTAGTGATTTAGTAAGTACGATTTAATTTCTATATGGTGCCATCAAAAGCCATTTGGTAGTTGGAGTCACAAGGCTTCGACCCCATGCACGGCGGGATCCTTTCCGTATGACTGCGCCGCCCGCACTGAAACCGGTTACCAGGAGCTTGGGATCCGGGATCTACCTAAGAAACCGCAAATGCTAGAAGTCGCGTGGACTGACTGCCTCCGACAAGGCATGCTCACCGCCCTTTTCCACACCGCGCTCTGACATCTCGGTAAGCCATCATTTTTTACATATTTACTGCTCGTTCTTTAAAAAAAATTACATACCCGCACTTACTATACAGGGTGTCTCGTAGCTAGCAGGAAAAACTTCGGGGATGTTTTCTTCCTTCAATTTTGAACAGAAAATACTTTTTACACTTTTAATTACGGAAATAAGCGACAACAAAGTTTGCATTTTTATTTTAAATATGTTTGACTCATTTTCTGTAAAATGTTAGACTTTCACTATGGTATTATTTCATTTTGTATATTTTTTTCTTTCATTTCGTCCCTTTAGAGGAAAAACTCACTAAGTGACATTGCAGTAATTTTGAGATAATGAGGTTTAAACATTCAACATGTGATGTCAAAATTATTGAAAATGTTCAAATCATAAGTTTTCCCACTAAATAGCTATAAATAGCACGGAATTATTATTGATTTTTACCGGGAATTGGGCACATTTTGGCCAATATTGCGGTTAGTTAGTTTTACCTCTAAAGGGACGATTTATTTCAACTTTATATCGGTTTTCATTTCTCTTTCTCCCTAATCCATTGTAATATAGAAATAGGCTTGAATTGTTTGTTTTTGTACTATTGTTTAATTTATTATTAATAAATTGTTTAATTTCCGGAATAACGTAAAAGTTTATGAAATCGTTAGACTCGATAAGTCTCAACAGGCACGAATAATTGTATGATTTTATTCAGACTAGCCATACACCCGTGAAAAATCACGAGAAATACTAATCTATATAAATAAAAATGTAAATGTTCGTTTGTACAAAATCGCTAATCTCTGAAAGGTCTTCACCAACTGCTTTGAAATTTTGGCACAACGTTGCATTCAAATACGAGGATGTTTTTTTATACCTAATTTGTTTTCGAACACCCACTATTAATGTATATATTAGGTCCTTACATATGAAATTGGCGTTTTGCCGTACTGGCAAATTTGATCTCAAATATCTTCTCTTTGGTTAGGAATTCCAAATCCAAATTTATACAGCTATTTACTCATGTATTTGTGTTTTGAAAATTATAATTCATTTGTTTTTTCCTCAATTGTTTTTTTCTTTGCGTCACTCAGTTTACAAAATGAAAAACTTGAAAAATCGCGTTATTTACGAGTACGAGTTCCACCGTGGCACCAGTGCTGCAGAAACGGCTCGAAGGATTAATGATGTGTATGGCGACGGTGCCGCAAAAGAAAACACAGTGCGTTTTTGGTTCCAACGTTTTCGTTCTGGAAATTTCGACCTGCAGAACAAGCCCCGTGGACGGCCGGAGACCAAAGTTGATAATGAAGAATTGAAGGCTATTGTGGAAGCGGATCCATCGCAAACCACATCCGAGTTAGCTGCAGGCTGCGGTGTTAGTGATAAAACTGTTTTAATCCACTTGAAGCAAATTGGTAAGGTGAAAAAGCTTGAAAGGTGGGTACCTCACGAATTGAGTGAAGCAAATCAACAAACGCGCGTTGACTGCTGCGTTGCATTACTCAACCGGCACAATAATGAAGGGATTTTAAATCGAATCATTACCTGTGATGAAAAGTGGATCCTGTACGATAATCGGAAGCGCTCATCGCAATGGCTGAACCCTGCCGAACCAGCCAAACCATGCCCCAAGCGAAAATTGACTCCAAAAAAGTTACTTGTGAGCGTTTGGTGGACTAGTGCTGGTGTCGTTCACTACAGCTTTCTTAAATCTGGCCAGACGATTACGGCAGATGTCTATTGTCAGCAACTGCAAACCATGATGGAAAAGCTAGCTGCTAAACAACCGAGGCTGGTTAATCGCTCTAGGCCACTGCTGCTTCATGATAACGCTAGACCACACACTGCACAACAGACGGCTACCAAATTAGAGGAGCTTCAATTGGAATGTCTAAGACATCCACCGTACTCTCCGGACCTTGCCCCAACAGATTACCATTTTTTTCGAAATTTGGATAACTTCTTGCAAAGGAAAAAATTCAACTCCAATGGGGCAGTCCAAACCGCCTTCAAAGATTTTATTGATTCCCGTCCGAATGGTTTTTTTAGTAAAGGGATCGATGAACTACCTATGAGATGGCAAAAGTGCATAGATAGCAATGGTACATACTTTGATTAAATAAATATATTATAATAAAAAAAAATCGGCTTTATGTTCCTTCCATACTAAACGTCAATTTCATATGTAAGGACCTAATAAATAAAAATGTAAACTTTCAATTGCCCAAAATCATAAATCTCCTAAAGTTTTTTTGACTTTTTGACACAACGTTCCATTCGAATTCGCACAAATTATTTGAAAAAAATGGCGCCGGTACCTATCCTCTTAATATTGATAAATATTTAAATATAAAGATATAGGTACCTAGCATTTTCTGAATTAAATTTTTTTTATTACATTCGGTTGTCTTTGCTTAAATAAAGCGTTTGAAACAATGAGGAAGTGCACTTCCGAGCTTATCGTTTTTAACGACATTATTCCGAGATTCATAAAATACAATATTAAACACAAAACAATATACTTCTACGATTCTAAAATAAAGTGGATTCGTTGTAGAAACACAGTAAGCAGTTTCCATGAAAATTGTTAATATATAAAATGCACTTTTCATTTCTCTAATTCGGAATGTATTCAGACATTCAGAGGCACAAAAAGAAAAATGGCTAAATAAAAAAGAATGAGCGACGTTTTAAATGTTTTGTCTCCTACCAATTTTAATCGTGGCAGATGTTTATTTACATTAAGTGTATTCTTAAAATTCAGAAGTGGTAGGATGAAGTGGTAAATTTCGACAGAAACTCCATATTTTGTTAAGAATCTCATGAAAATTGACTTTCTTTAATCCCACAGAAAAGCCGTTTCCGAAAAAAAATTGCCGTAAAATTATAATTTAACGATATATTTCTTCGATGATGACCAGAAAAGCTATAAAAAAACCTATTTCTATTAAATACTGTTTATAAAATGTATTACGATACAATCTCATACAACACAGGAATTTTATATATGCGTTATCTTCTGTTAGTTGTACCTGATTTCAATCAAACATTTCTGAAAAGTTCGACTAGTAGATTAAGCCAGTTCGTTAATTATATCCTATCTTCTATCCTATGCCATGCGGCAGTTGGGCAGTTGTTAAAAAATTTAATTACTTTTATATTGGTATGAGACAAAATATTTATACCAAAAAAAAAAAAATTTTTTTGTAAAACAGCGCCTTGGACGTAAAAGCAACACACGCTATTTATACCTATAAAACTCAATGTCTGTCTGTCTGTCTTTGACTTTCTGTCTGTTCTCTATACAAATCTACACCGTTTGTCGGATCTGATCCAAATATTGCATACTTATTCTTTAGGACCCGGCGGGTAAAACAAGCTCTCCCTTTACCCCTCTCCCTTTACCTCACCTCCACCGCCTGATATATTTTCCACGCAAATCTATATCGTTGAACCGATCTGACTCAAATTTTGTATTCTTATTCCTTAGGACTCGGCGGGTAATATAGACAACATTTCCCTCTCCGCCTTTACCCCACCCCTTCTCCTGATATATTTTCTGCACAAATCTACACCGTTTGACCGATTTGTTCCAAATTTTGCATACTTATTCTCGGCTATTTTATTTATTCTTTTTTTCTATTTTCGCATAATTATTAATTCTTGGCTGATGAGATGGTCGACATTTCTCCCTCCCACTTCACCCCTCCCCATTCCAATGGTATATTTTCCACGCAAATCTGTATCGTTCGACCGATGTGAGTCAAATTTCGCAAAATTATTATTCAGGTCTAGGTGGATAATATAAGCGACATTTCTCCCCTCCTCTTTCACTCACACTCTAATTATCAAAAGTTTTAATTCCAGCAAGTTACGTATTTACAGACCGATAGACGGCCAGATAGACAGACAACGAAATTATTATATTCAGAAGATGCCGGACCTCAAGCATTTGAATTGCAATAAAATTTTGCATTTCGGTCACGCCATTTTTTTATACCGCATGCCAGACATCAGAAAGAATTGACGGAGGACAGGATGCCGGATGGTGTGCAGCGCGATATTTAGCATCAATATTCGCAGAGGTCACCGAATCGGCGCTGCAGCGGAGGAAGCTGTCAATAGTCGTGGACGTCGCCCGGACGAAACCCGCGATGTCTCCAGATTATAATCGCCAATTCGATTCTTGGAACTGCGCTAAGTGCATGCCGGTGCGCTGGACAATGCGATTCGGCTCCAATACCAAGGCGCGCAAAATAGCACGATCAAGGGTTTACAGCGCGTCGAAGCATAAAAAATACACAAATTTAAAAAAAAATACGTAACCATGGCACATACAAAATTAGTTTTATTATTTAAGATAAATTTTAGAAGTATCATAGAGACGAAGCTATTTATATATAGAGGTCTTTTTTTATACGATGGCCCTGGGTTTACAACCTGTATGAGCTAGCTTAAGTGATCACTCGACACAATGCAACGTTCACAAATTCCATCGTAAGAACATCCATACATTATAAAATTTTGAAAGTTCTATATATTAGGTCCTTACATATGAAATTGACGTTTTGCCGTACTGGCAAATTTGATCTCAAATATCTTCTCTTTGGTTAGGAATTCCAAATCCAAATTTATACAGCTATTTACTCATGTATTTGTGTTTTGAAAATTACAATTCATTTGTTTTTACCTCAATTGTTTTTTTCTTTGCGTCACTCAGTTTACAAAATGAAAAACTTGAAATATCGCGTTATTTACGAGTACGAGTTCCACCGTGGCACCAGTGCTGCAGAAACGGCTCGAAGGATTAATGATGTGTATGGCGACGGTGCCGCAAAAGAAAACACAGTGCGTTTTTGGTTCCAACGTTTTCGTTCTGGAAATTTCGACCTGCAGAACAAGCCCCGTGGACGGCCGGAGACCAAAGTTGATAATGACGAATTGAAGGCTATTGTGGAAGCGGATCCATCGCAAACCACATCCGAGTTAGCTGCAGGCTGCGGTGTTAGTGATAAAACTGTTTTAATCCACTTGAAGCAAATTGGTAAGGTGAAAAAGCTTGAAAGGTGGGTACCTCACGAATTGAGTGAAGCAAATCAACAAACGCGCGTTGACTGCTGCGTTGCATTACTCAACCGGCACAATAATGAAGGGATTTTAAATCGAATCATTACCTGTGATGAAAAGTGGATCCTGTACGATAATCGGAAGCGCTCATCGCAATGGCTGAACCCTGCCGAACCAGCCAAACCATGCCCCAAGCGAAAATTGACTCCAAAAAAGTTACTTGTGAGCGTTTGGTGGACTAGTGCTGGTGTCGTTCACTACAGCTTTCTTAAATCTGGCCAGACGATTACGCAGATGTCTATTGTCAGCAACTGCAAACCATGATGGAAAAGCTAGCTGCTAAACAACCGAGGCTGGTTAATCGCTCTAGGCCACTGCTGCTTCATGATAACGCTAGACCACACACTGCACAACAGACGGCTACCAAATTAGAGGAGCTTCAATTGGAATGTCTAAGACATCCACCGTACTCTCCGGACCTTGCACAGATTACCATTTTTTTCGAAATTTGGATAACTTCTTGCAAAGGAAAAAATTCAACTCCCATGGGGCAGTCCAAACCGCCTTCAAAGATTTTATTGATTCCCGTCCGAATGGTTTTTTTAGTAAAGGGATCGATGAACTACCTATGAGATGGTAAAAGTGCATAGATAGCAATGGTACATACTTTGATTAAATAAATATATTATAATAAAAAAAATCGGCTTTATGTTCCTCCCATACTAAACGTCAATTTCATATGTAAGGACCTAATATGTTCCAAATCTGAGAATTTTTCGTTTATTTGAATGGACTATGCTAGAGACGTCCGTAGTCATTTTTCATGAACTAGTTAGTATACATAGATTTTTCGCAGCTGGTAATGATATCTCTGTATTATATATACTCTATACATTTATTATCATTGCTTACGGCGTGCGTCGGTTAATAATTTTCATTTCCAAATTATTTTGAAAATTTCAAAATGACTTGGTAATGTGTTACGTCACAAAGGTTCTTCTCTGTGACGCGCGTAGCTGGTGTCGCCATCATGTCACCAGGGTTTGAGTGATTTTTTTTTATTAGCTATTAGTTGTTATTAGTCTGATATTTGAAAAACGTAAAACAAATTATAGTTGTAACAATAAATGCTACTATTACGTGCTACCTTTCTAAGAAAGTAGAACTACTCGTGTTTAGAGAGGGAGTTAATTAATTAATTAAAAAATCCGACAAAGAGTTAAAAAAATTAACGTGCCCGCCGGATACAAGGTAATGCCAAAAGGATACAAAATAATGCCAGAAGGTACGGAAGGATGAGCGGGAAAAGAATATATTAATCAAGTTGCGCCAGCAGGTCATCTTCCCAAAACGGCCCTTTTCAGGGCCAGAATCGCGTGACATATCTCAACAGGACATATCACGCACGATGCTTAAATCTTATTCGGCACACAGGCCGCAGTGCCGAAATGCGCGGCAGTGTGCGAATGCGCCCCGGGCGGCTGTGCGCAGTGATGTCACCGTGTTCCGTTTTGGTTTCTTAATTTGGCGGCGGCATCTCGCGCCGGGCGGGTCGTCCTGGGAACGTTGCACCGGAAAGAATGCGCATTTGTGTATTCATCGCGAGTAGTGCACATGTGCTGAGCTGTATAACTTGCGCGCACCCTTTGGGCGAATTCTTATTTATCTTTTCCGCTACTCACTCTGAATAATTAGATATTTTTATCATATTCAGTTTTATTGTCAGGGCCGGCTTCTATCTCAAGCGAAGTATACAAACTTGCGGAATAGCCTTGTAGACAGAAGGCGGTCATCGTATGTATAAAAACAAAGGCAGCAATATCCAAAATCTGAATGCAGTCATCGAAGATTACAAATTTATAATTTACAAAATTCGAGATTTTATTAAAAACATAGACAATAACTTTACAGGAAACATGATTTTGGAAGGAATAGATACATAAAATCTAGAATTCAGAAGGAAAAGGGAATAATAGAACTATGAAAAAAGATTATAAAATTGATTGACAATTAAAAGTGAATGAGTATAAATATATTTGCCATAAATCCATATTTCATATACGAGGAAATTGAAGACTAAAAACAAAAAAAAGTTATAATATGTAGCTAATTTTTTTATTTATGAAACATTTTTACCATAAATAACTCATTTAAAGAGGTAAATTTGCGTGAACCACGTTAGAAACGCTTATAAAGTGATAATTGGACACAATAAACGCCGTACAATATAGAATAGTTCGCAGATTTGATGAGTTGTCAGTCGTCATACGAACGAGTACCCATAATTTCTGACGACGCGACGTTTCCAAACCTATTAAGATATTTAAATACTTTAAAGAATACTTGGTGTTTTCGGACTCAGTCCAAATGCATTTAAATAATTTTCAATGAAATGAAAACGAATTTGAACTGTACTGTTATGTTTATCAGACATTATAAAGCACATATTGCGATATCTACTTACATATTTATGCTTTTATTTTATTATTCTATTGAAATAAAAGTTACAAGAGAAAAAGGTAGTGAACATACAAAATAATAGAAGAAATGTTTAGAAATAACTTGTATCCTAACATATTTCCTATCGAACATAATAATTTCGTTGACTGTCCGTCTGCCCGTTCATATGATAGTATGTACGGGTGGATTTTTGCCTAAATGATGAGTCGGAAATATTTTAACATCAATGTCCTAATATCAATAGTTAAAAATAATATGGACATAAGCGATTTCAAAATTAAAATTTTTGTTGGAGTGTTTTTAAAATAATGTGTATCGAATATTATAAATTCATTCGGTTTAATACAAGACAAATAAAATGAGCTTTGAACCAGAAAGGTTTGTGCAAGGTTTTAATAGAATAATGTGTCATGAAACACAGTGCAGGCACAGGACGCAAAAAACTTTTATTTTTATATTTTTGTTGTTTATAGCGTTACCTTTGTGGTTTAACCCAAGTATTAATTTTAATTAACCAAAAACATTGTTAACTTTTATATCAATTAACAAAAATTTTATATGTGTGATCCGAGTTATTTACAATTGCTGGATTTTGTCCACAGAGGAAAAATTATTAATTAATTAAGAAATGCGAATGCTTAGATGGTCGGCAGGAGTAACACTTAAAGGTAGGATTAAAAGTTCACGCATTCGTGGTAGCCTGGATGTCATGGACATAAACAGAAAGCTGGAGGAACGACAGTATAGATGGTATGGGCCTTAATACGGAGACCACCAGACCACATGGTGAAGCAGACAATGTCATAGAGCTTCATCGGCAGTCATCCTGAGGAAGACCAAAGAATTCCTGGATAACTCAATGCTCCAAAATACTAAAGAGAAACGTCCTGGATGAAAGCGATACCCAGAATCAAAGAAGATACAGCCTGAGAACGAGAAGAGCCGACCCCAACAGCCTACCTAGGCAATGAGTTGGGACAGTGCAAGAAAGAATAATGGATTATTATTAATAAAGATTAACTCTGGAGAACTGACTACATAGGTTTTATAAAAGGAAGAAGGAGATAAATTAGTCTCACAAAGACGAAGCTACATGGGAAACGTGTATAGAAGCCTTTGTAAGGTGGCCCAGGGCTTATGACCTGTTATATACTTAATGTTAACTTAAAATGTGCTGATATAATCGCTGTACCTCTAACTATTTTATTTCAAAACTCTATTAAGGATGGGATTATCCTAGATATCTGGAAATCGGCATTTATTACGCCGATTTATAAAAAAGGCTCTAAATCAGACGTTGCAAATTATAGACCTGTTTCTAATTTTTTTTACGATTCAACGGGCCCAATTACGAATTAGAAGCGAAATACATCACAAAACCCCCAGGCTTGAGTATATCGCATACATTATAATTGTAACCTCACCGGGAATCGAACCCGAATTGTGCACAATTGCTAAGGTTTTCGAGAAGGTTATATATGATCAAGTCTATGCAGCTCTTCATCACTCCTTTCATCCAGATCAACACGGATTCATCAAAGGGAAGTCAACCGTCTCCAATCTAATCCAATTTAATGACTTTCTAACTGATAAAATGGATAAAGGACTTCACACAGATGTGATCTATACTGATTATAGTTAGGCGTTTGATAGAATATATCATCATCTGTTGATTAGTAAGCTCTTCCTGACCGGAATACGTGGTGACATGCTAAGATGGTTTGCATCGATAATTGGACTCACGCTGTGATAGTTAGCAACTACATGTCGAGTTGGGTTGTAGTTTCCATCGGAGTACCCCAGGGATCATTGCTGGGGCCATTGTTGTTTATAATCTTCATTTCCGATATTCACGACTGCTTTCGTCACTCTAATGTCCTAATTTTTGCCGACTATGTGAAAATTTAGAAACCAATTTCTAGTATTAATGATTCTTTAAATTTATAATATGATTTGCTACGGCTAGATAATTATTGTAAATTAACTTGACTTGAATCCCTCGAAATGTTTTTGTGTAGTTTTCATACGCAAAAATAATATAATACCATTTAACTAAATACTAAAAGGAGAACAATTAGAAAGAGCTACATCAACCAGAAATTTAGGGGTGATCAATCATAAGCACTTCCGTACACATTTCCCAAATATGTTCGTCTCTATAAGACTTCGATAATAGTTTATTTTATATAAATTATTGTATACGCCGGTCGCAACCTTCACACGATGCATTTTCTGACGAGACGTATTTAGGAAGGCGGGTCAATGCACTATTCCGCTCGGTTACACACGCCAAACATTATGATTCATACAAATTCAAGGCCGGAAGCAAGAACAGCGCCGATAAATTATTTTTTAAATTGCTGTTTAATTTAATTTTGGCAGTGATATAATCGTTAAAAGTGAAGATAACTTCTCGATTTTGTTCGAGTTTGGAGCGATAAAGGTGCGGTTATTCATCGGCCCACACAAACATCATTAAATTTTCCGCTGCGGTTTCATCTGATAATGCCGGGAAACTGGGCGGCGAGATATGAACAGGATAATTCGGGCTCTATCGGCCTGACCACGTACATCCTCCTATAGTAGAGGGTAGGTTTTACCCACGCTTTTTGATTGCGAACACACGCTTTCATTTTGGGACGATAACATTCAACACCATTTTCAGACAACTTGATTTCGTCACTTACGAGAATTGCTATTGGTTGAATATAACACGGAAAACCGCCATCTTAGCTTTTGATTAGTGAGTCGTGACTTGATTTTATTTGAAATTCTAACAGCTTAATAAGATAAAGAAATAGAACGTATGATAAATAAAAATATTGAGCCTATTATAAGAATTCGCTTGATAAACCTAAAAAACTATATATTGTACATAAGAGAATAAAGAAATATATGTAACAAGTGCAATGAAAAGATCAAAGGGATAAAGAGTTTAAAAAAATGAAGATATAAGAATACAATAATGCACGAGGGAAGTACGGTAAATTTATTTCCAGAGGGAGAGGAAAGAAGGCGAAAATTGATTAATTATTCAGTTGCATGTTACGCGCGCATATCGTTGCACCCTAAAATATCACTCTAAACGCGCATAAAGAAGTATAACATCAAAAACGTAAAGTGCAAAATTATTGTTAAATTATAAAATATTTTGTTAATCATCAGGTTTTCTTGGTAAAGGCGAAAATGCAGAAGCAGAAGTATATCAATGATAATGGAATTATACAAAATATATCATGTTTTATATAAATTATCATTATGGTATCGCAACAAGTATGTTATTCTATTATATTAGATGTTTCAGATAATAATGTATCGATTTAACTCTTTTGTTATTTTGAACGAGAGAAATATTGCGGATACAATAAAATAAGATGAATGTATTTCGGTCAACTTAATTGGTACTAATAAAAATGTGATAATAAATTTGATGATACATTCAGTGGTTTTATATTATTTAGCTTGCCCAACCCCGAGTAGCGAGACCGATCCTTCGACCGCACAGGCTAGCTGGCGTCCACTCGGCCACCAGGCCAAGCGATATTAATTATTCGATAGCGATTAGTCGAGCCATTATATATTGCCTGGAATACTTTAGGGGAGAAAGAAATATGAGGATAGACGTTAAGGTTCATACATATAATACGTACGAATATATCGTATAAAACAAGCTGTACGTGCGCCAAATATAACCATATAACCATAATAAAATAGGGCTTTCGAAATTGCTTCTCTGGAGAGTTTCAATATGCGCTTACGAATGCAAAATCTATGATGTGCGTCTTGTCCATCAATAAGACTTTTTCCGAGTAAGAAGTAGTCTCGTTTTTATTTTCAAAATGCAATATTCTAATTTCAAACCTGTCAAACTTAAAATGTCAACATTAAAGGCATTGCAATTTTATACAATAACTGTCAAGATACAGAAATAGCGATATTGCCATTTTCAGAATACGGCCGATAAACCGATTCTATGCATGTTATTATACTTATTATTCTAAATAACACATATTGCTCAATTAGAAAGACAAAAAAAAAACTAATTCACGAAAAAATATTAGGTTACTACTGGGATTTGAACCCAGGTCACCTCATTTCCGGGGCCGGTGCTCTGACCACTAAGCTATAGCAACACTCTACGTTTCCGTGGATTTCCGTGAATTTCACGGAAACATAGAGAGTTGCTATAGCTTAGTGGTCAGAGCACGGGCCCGGGAAATGAGGTGACCTGGGTTCGAATTCCAGTAGTAACTTAATATTTTTTCGTAAATTAGATTTTTCTGTATGTCTATCTAATTGATTAATTAATTTGATTTAAAAAATTTCACAGAACTTTGTTCTGAAAAATTACAACTTCACAAATATGAATGTGTTCTTGAATATATATAACACATATTGCATTCATCTTGCCTAAATCTTCTCTCAGAATCGCAAAGACAAAAAATGGGGTATATAATAAAATCATTTTAAAATTCGCGATGACATTCAATAAATTATATTGATACCTTTGCCAAACTTGTCGATTTCATTTGAAGATAATTCGCCAAGTTCGTGATGTTTTAATTCGGTTTTTTCCACCTTCAAAGAAAAAAGTAACACTTGAAGATGCCGCCACTAACTCGAGCACTCCAGTGGTACCCTCGTGCCTCTCCGAAGCATCCGATAGCCAGACACGTTGCGCTCTTGTTTGAAAGGTATCGACGACGTGTATGGTAACATGCGAGACTTATAAATGCCGACGAATCTAAGGTCATAAAATGTTCGACTTTGGGAGTGGATCCAATGCTGTTTTAGGGGCACCCCCTACCTTCCGAAACAAACCAACCTTCGCGAAAGAATATTTTTATTTGTATTTATTTAGAAATTACTTTTTTTGCAACTTTAGATAGATAGAAAATAAATATTTATTTCACTTCACAAAACACCCAATTTCACAATAATTCACACTTGAAAAATGCGAAGACAAATAGTTGATAATCTATCTATAAAAGCTAATAAAAATAAATTTAGTACCTACCGCAAAGTGATTTCTACTTCATTTTCTCATCCTCAAGCACAAAAATATCCGGCTTCCATTACATGCAAAGCCGATTCACAGTACAACTAATTACAACCGCGAAATATCAAAAATACTATAAATTGGATATAATTAATTTTACGTTAATCGATAAAATGCTAAAATCAAAGACCAATAAAAAGCTTACAGAAACATATTTACTCTCAGGGCATAAAACTAAGACTGCTGAAAACACTTATAACATTTATTGCCGTAAAATATTGTAAATTGACCAATAAAATTACAAATCATTTTCCTGAGCATATAAAGCCCACGTTTTATACCGATTATAACACCGTTAACACTCGAAAGCTAAAATTAATTTATAAGAATTAAGTGGAATAATATACTAGATAACTTGAGGAGATGTTAAAGTAAATACCTAGGCCAAACCGCAAGAAACCCAAATACGAGACATCTCGGAATTCCCCAACCATACAATTGATACCAACCATTCTTCAATAATCATAAATCAAAACTGCTCCATTCGATACCTCAAGAAGGATTACCAATGAACAATTTTGAACTGCTGAAAACAAAACGAATTAGTATTCCTAGAAAATACATATGAATTGGTTTGACATTTCACAATAGGTCCCCGTTGTTGGGTTTGTTTCCGATAATTAAACAGAAAATTTTCCTCCCTATTACACACATTAATAGGTTGACGCCATTCTGTATTTAGGTTAGTTATTAATTAAATCTGAACAGGAGAGGAACTGTTCTTCTCGAAACTATAGTAGTGATTAACTAATATAACTATTATTTATGTCATATATAGGCGCGAAGAATATAAAAAATATAGGGTGTAACAGACCTAGTACACAATACTTGACAGGTGAATTCCTGCCTTGATTATGAAAATTTTCAAGCAAACATCACTTAATTAATATCAATAGTTATGGAAATATCCGATATCAAAGTTCCTTTTTTTCAATATTTCTCACTTATTTCTTGCAACAGCTTCAACTATCATTGCAGTAACTTGTACCGATTATGAAAAATTCATTCGCTTCAATACAAGTCAAATAAGATAATAAAAATCTTGCAAAAAATTATTTTAAATTTCTGCAAGATTTTTATCATTTTATTTTACTTGCGTTGAAGCAAATGAAATTTTCATAATCGATTACTGATACGTTACTTTAATGATAGTTAAACGTTTTGCAGAAAATGACGTAAGATATATTGAAAAAGGTGCAAAATTTTATGTCACATATCTCCATAACTATTGATATTAGGTCATGGTTGCTTGAACATTTTCAACTCATAAATAAAGCAAGAAATAAAATTAAAGGGTCGCTAAGTTCATGTTGAACGGATGAACGATGACAGAACGTTAAGGCGGCACATTCTCTGCAAATACATAAATATTTCGTTTTTTTTTTACGAAAATGTGGGTTTTTATTATTCCTTTATATTGACACTTTTCATACTTTGGAATATTTATTTTTAAATATTAATTAAGGTGTTTTTATTAAAAAAAACTAAATTTTATTATGTGAGTAAAGACTCAAAACAAGGGAATAAATATAATGTACTGTTTAAAATCATCTCTTTATATAAATATAAAGCGTTTTAAAATCAAGAAAAAACTTAAAAATTTCTTGCAAATTTATAAGATTATAACTTTATAAATATTGAATATTTATTAATTTCCTTAGTACGGATTCTAGATAATGAAGTATACTCTATACGTATAAAAAACATATTATGCGTACATATAAATATTCATTAAAAATTAGCGCCGCCTAGGACACTAAAAACGATATTTTGGCCACGGCCTGTCGATCAATGCTTATATTTTATTAACTATTGTAAATAATGTTCAGTTTATTACTTATATATAATAAAAAAGGTTCTAGTTAAGTTATTGCCTTAAAAAATTGCAGTCTACAGTATACATTCTGATAAATGAATAATAAAAACCCACATTTTCGTAAAAAAAACGCCGAAATATGCATTTGCAGTGAATGTCCAGCCTTAAGTGAGATATAAGTATTGATAGCACCAGAAAGAATTAGTTCGCAGAAGATGTTCCAGCGATACAAACATTTGATGAGTTTGCTTATGAATATGGACGCTGAGAGTATATGCCAAGACATAAATGTGCGGCGCTCCGTCATGGAAGCACGTTAGTTAGATACCGCTAACTACACACTGAATAAGTTGTTAACCAAGGAGATAAAATACATTTTATGTAGTCAGATAAATGAAAACAAAACGCGTTTCGCGCAACTGAACTGCCCAACGACATCGCGCAAAGAAATATAGATATATAATATAGATATAAATTATATATAAATTATATTATATATATGTAAAATTCCTATACCCTGACATAAAGATTTAAAATTGAAAGCAACCAACGCAAGTAAAATATAAATTCATCTAAATGGTACATTCTTGCGGAAGCATTTTAGCAATTGAATAAACCTACCTCTGATTTTTTTGTCTAAATGTTGGGCATTATCATCTTAGCGCCTTTCTTTACCCTCATATACAAAAATTCTAATGGCAATCCATTTGGCTGGGCCAAGCGAGGATATTAAAATTTTCAATAGATTTCGTCAAAACTAGAATCTATGTCCAAATTTTCATCAACTATATATCGACGGCTCCTACGTATAATATCGTAACCCACAAAATTCAATTTTACAGGAGAAGGATTTGAACATTTTCGTCCGGTATAAATCTAAATATTGCCCAATTTTTTTGAAATTTTGTTTCAATATTTTACTTTATACTGTAGTTTCATAAATAATCACAAAAAAGTCGAAATTATTAAAGGTTTTTGTAGAAATGCACATACGATATTATACTTCGGACAAGACGCGACGTAAAATATCGTATAAATGACTTACAACATTTAACTTCGGAAAAGACGCGATGTAAAATATCGTATAAATGACTTACAATATTTTACTTCGGAAAAGACGCGACTTAAAATAACGTAAGTGTTACATACGATAATTTTCTTATGTTATTTCTTTATATTATATAAATATAAATTAGATAAAAAAAGGCACGATAGAACGAACATCTCATCGAAAAACCAATATATTGTTTCATCAATAGGTAGATATATGTTTTCTATTAATGTAATTAATAGATTTTGCAGGAAACCCGCCTGCGCAGCGTGGGTGGGTGTAAACGGTGCTTAGACTAATGTTTGTGGAAAGCACTCAATTTCATGATTGATCAGTCAAGGTCCCGTCGTATTTTTAAAAATGAAAATCAGCCCACAAGCTATCCTGAAAATCATTATCACGCATATGTATGCTATGTCATGGGAAGGTCGATAGAATTCTCTAGCATAGTCCATTCGAATATATGAAAGAAACTGATTAAGAGCATATATGCAACGTTACAAAAAATGATAATGTGTGAATGTTCTTACGGCGGAATTGGTGAACGTTACATTCTGTAAAGTGATCACTTAAGCCAGCTCATGCAGCATAAGCCCTACAAATTCTTATGTTTATCATATAAATAACTTCGTCCTTGTAAGATTTTATCTTAACTATAATTTATCTTAACTAAGATAAATGTAATTTATATAAATTAACTTTGTAAACACCACTTATTTATTGAAAAAATTCAACATGTTTCGAAGCCAATGGCTTCTTCGTCAGGATAACAAAAATAAAATTTAAAAATCGAAGTATAGATCAAAATATTAAAAAGTTATATATATTTTCCTATATAAAAATAATGACAATCATTACAAAATTTATAATTAAATATTATTTTTAAAAATTATTAAAAATAATCACAATCATTACAAAATTTATATAGGAAAAACGTGAAGAAATTTTGAAGTTAGAGTTAAGGAACACTTAAGGTAAAATTAATTAATCAATTAGAAAGACATACAGAAAAATCTAATTGATTAATTAATTTGATTTAAAAATTTCTTTGTTCTGAAAAATTACAACTTCACAAATATGAATGTGTTCTTGAATATATATAACACTTAAGGTGTTTAAATAGTAATAATTATTCCGAATTTTCTAACCATCTTTTGGCTATGGATCAATCTTTTGATATTAATTAGGGTTTACAAATTTTACATACAAATTATACAGAATCACAATTTAATAATTAGAAATTTTGGAAATAAAAAAGAGTGTAAATAGTAAATTGAATGTTATAAATAATCAGGTCCCTTTTGCAAATCGTCATCTTTTAAATTTATTTTCATGTTAAGTAGTAATTTATACTTAGTACTTTATATTATCATTTTCCATATATAACTTTCTAATATTTTGATCTATACTTCGATTTTTAAATTTTATTTTTGTTATCCTGACGAAGAAGCCATTGGCTTCGAAATATGTTGAATTTTTTCAATAAATAAGTGGTGTTTACAAAGTTAATTTATATAAATTATAATTATGTCACCACAAAATAAATTTGCTATATTTGAAGAATAAGATAAATGTATTTGTAATCGATTTTATAGTCAGAGCGGAGATTTTAAAATCAGAAAGTATACCTTTGGTAAATTGTTTCTAAAATGCACAAATATGTTTTCAAGACGAGTTATAAATTGTAAAATACTCACTGTTTGCCAGATAATCATTTACAAACACGACACCCCATATTTTCGTCAAATGCATGGTGGTGCCTTTGTTTCCATACAACTCATGTGTGTAGAAAAATTATTTCAAACATTCAAATTAGATTAAGTAAAGGACTGGTGTTGTTTGCATGAGTTACACATGCCCAGAGAGCACGTCACTACATAACAATTGTTCTCCTTTTTGAAACACCCAATGACGAAATCCTTTATAGAGTAGGAGGAGCCAGCGAGTTCCAGACTTACGTTATAGTTTCAAATCTAAAATATTTTCTATAGATGTAAACTATAGCAGGTAAGGTTTGGATATTATGACAAGAGACTTGGGTGTCGGGTAATATTATTAAATAATGGCCCGAATAAAATATACAAAATTCAGATTTGTTACTATAACGTAGAAATTACATGATTATTTATAGTACTTCAAAGCGTCTGGCGGAATAAATGACCCTCGAAAAGCGTCTGGCAATTATGAATACGAGTGTATAGTACTTTCCCGTTAAACATACAAAAAAATCAAAATGTTATTTTACATACTTGTTTTATTATATTTTGTATTACCTGTTACCTGCCAAAATCCCCCGAACCCAAATGTCATAATATCCTAACCTTCGTACCTATTAGAGTGTACATTTACGGAAAATTTATTTCAGGTTTGATACTGGCTTTCGCTGGCTTAGCCTATTAAGACTCAACGAAGAGTGTGAAACAAAGCATTGGTGCTGCTACCTCGCGTTCAATAATATCATAAAACAAATGACTCGGCATTTAGTTAAAAAATATTTAACTTTGGTTCAAACAAAAATTTCAGTGGAGTCAGTAGGCCTACTATTTTTCTGATTTGCCGGCCGCTCACATGTCACCGTGAAAGTCAAGCTTTGAGAGCGTGAAGCACAAAAGGGCCGCCGTTCGCTCCAATCCCCATCACTACAGCACATTTGATGTAAAATGACCGGTCACGTAGTACAAAAGGGTTTACTCTTCATTGAAAGTCCACTTATGCCCCAGATAACCACAGACTACATTTTTACATGAAACGTCTTACTTACAATATACTGATTCGGAGTAAATCTATCAAACTTTATTCTCACGGATAAAATGCTGATAACATATCATTATGTTGGGATATGTTGTACGACAAACAATAAAAATAAACTAAACATTCTTCTACTCTGATTTTTGTTGGGTGTTTTTTAAAACTATTGTGTTAAGAATCTTATGCATATTAAAAATCGTAATAGATAATTCTTAATAGATAATTATACCCCAAATGTATCAAATTATTCAGTCGAGAATCGTTTGTTGTAATTTAAATTGAATACGATATCCTACCGATATATTTTAATAGCGTCAGTATTTATTAGTTAGACATCTACTTATAGTCAAATAAATTATCACGAGACGTGGCTGTAGGAGGCAAATGAAAAATACTAAAACAATTCAAACTTTTATTTATTACGCAAAAAGTCACGGGACCCGAGTTAAATCGGAGTACAATTCTTAAATTTATAGTCACTAAATGTTTCCAGAATATTTCACACACTAATAATTACACATTAATAGTTTCTTAATTCGCACTATTCAACGCTGTTTATATTGCTTCGATCACTTTCTAGCAAATTCCGTTCAATATTCGCACGTAGAAAAACTTCTCGTCCACCCACAGGAACTTCCATTATTTATAACCGCTGGAATGTACACGCTGGTCACAATGCGTTGCTCCGTTGCTAATATACCTTTTGTTAAATGTCATGAATGACTGACCAAGTCTGGTAACGCCCCTGCATTTATAGGTAAATAAATATCTTTCTCGATCTTTCGAGACTCCAGGAGCGTTCCAGAGATTATGAGAGACCTTAGACGATTCTAGAGTGTTGTTGTCAGTATAATACCTCTCAATAATAAACCTACCTCATAACAGGTATTTCTCTATAATATATCTAATGAGGTAGGTAGTGGTCCCGAGGCTTGCTACATTTTATCATATATTCATGTATTATGTGTATATATATCAAGCAATTATATGTCTGTTATCCAATAAACGCTGATTTATCGGTAATTAAACGAAATTGTGTGATAAATTTCCAGAGATTTTGGCAGTGCGCAATTAATCCGGATTTTAACATCTCGTCACATTATTAAAAATAAAATTCTTTATAATCAGACTTCGGTTGGACAATCGAAGTCTGATTTGAAAGAAAAATGATCTTTTAAAGACTATATGATTTAATTAATTCGAATTCTTGAGTATGGGGTATAATTTTTTGAATATTTTTATATAAATGACAGTGAAATTTTCTTAGTACGCATGTAAAATGTAATTTTTAATTAAATTGTTTTAATGGTTTTATGGATACTGCAATATAGGAAACAGGACGTTTAATTTTTGTCTTTTTTAAAACGATATATTTAACAACTTGTCGAAAAATATTAATGTCTGAATAGCACAACTTCTTTTTCAAACTTTAAACAATCACTTCTTCTTCAAATGTAGCAAATTTATTTTGTGGTAACATAATTATAATTAATATAAATTAACTTTGTTTAAACCACTTATTTATTGAAAAAAATCAACATGTTTCAAAGCCAATGGCTTCTTCATCAGGAAAACAAAAATAATCAATAATATATCAAAATCTAAATAATATATATAATAATTGTGATAGGAATATTAAGAGAGATATATTTATTTTGACTAATCTTTTTGTGGTAATTTGTAGTAAAGTAGCATCTTAATTTCGGAGTAAACTGCACGCGACGTCCTTCTATATTATAATTGTGAGCGCTTTTATTTATATCAGGAGTTCAATAAGCATTATATACTTACACATTAGGATATTATATTTTGGTTTTCTGTGAGTAGGAAAGATAGAAAGAAGCCATTGGCTTGAAACGTGTGTTCGTATTTTTTCAAGAATAAGTGGTGTGTAAACAAAGAAGAAACAATCAAATGAAAACAAATGAAACATTATGGTTCATTTGTTTCATTTGTTTCGCCTGCATGAAAACAAATTATTAACATGGTGTTAAACTGATGTACAGGTTGATTTTTGGTGCTGGCCCTTCGAGAAGGTGTTGTGTATACGATACACACCAAGCATGCATAAACTTGACGGCAGTAACCGTGTGTTTGTTAGCATTAAGTACATGAACTGGTGTAGCAACTTGTTCTGTGTGTATCCTATCATTTTAATATAATATCATTAGTATAATATGTGATTGGAAAGCGATACTTTACAAACAGTCAATAAGACATTTAAAACAATACGAAAATGAAACAAAGTATTACATGTGTGTTTAAACAGATGTACAGGTTGATTTTTTGGTGATGGCACTTCGAGAATGTGTTGTGTATCGATACACACCAAGCATGCATAAACTGACGTTAAGTACGTTGTTGCATTACATTACATGAAATGGTCATATAACTTTGTCTCTTTCATTATATCATTATAATATAATATCATTATAATATAATAAAGTCATTACAGAATTCACATAATTACATTTAAAACAAACAAATGAAACAAATTATTACATGTGTGTTTAAACAGATGTACAGGTTGATTTTTTGGTGATGGCACTTCGAGAATGTGTTGTGTATCGATACACACCAAGCATGCATAAACTGACGTTAAGTACGTTGTTGCATTACATTACATGAAATGGTCATATAACTTTGTCTCTTTCATTATATCATTATAATATAATATCATTATAATATAATAAAGTCATTACAGAATTCACATAATTACATTTAAAACAAACAAATGAAACAAATTATTACATGTGTGTTTAAACAGATGTACAGGTTGATTTTTTGGTGATGGCACTTCGAGAATGTGTTGTGTATCGATACACACCAAGCATGCATAAACTGACGTTAAGTACGTTGTTGCATTACATTACATGAAATGGTCATATAACTTTGTCTCTTTCTCGCGTAGATGGCCACAATACACACGTTGACGGGTATACAGTATTCCTCAAGTGCCATGTCCAAAAACCGACCTGCGTGCTTTCACATGTATTTAATTTATAGAATTTTATATTTACGTAATGCACATAAGTATACATATTAATTAAACACAAATTCACTTTGGTTTAAGACATCATATTTTTGGCAACACCAACCGGTTTCGGAACCACCGCTCTTTCCTCAGGGTAAACTACTAACTAAACACTACAAAATATGTCAATTATATTCATTAGCAACGTATTTTGCGTGTACCGATTGGTGTTTCCAAAAATAAAGTTTTTTTAAAACGAGAGAATTTGTGTTTAATTTAATTTACTGATTACAATAGTACAGGATTTTTTATTGTTTATTACTCATAGCTTTTATTTTTGATTCTATTTCTTTGTTATTTTGCAGCAATTCATAAAATTTGTTAAACGTGGAAATTTCATATAACATGTTAAATTCTGAATCTTATAGGACGGTCTTTAAAATATTTGATACTTAGGTGTAACGTGATTTTTAATTGTAGTATTGAATTTCCAAAAATTAGTAAAATATTATAAAAATGAAACATAAATAGGTAGGTACATACCGACACAAACAAGCGCCAATTAGCTCGTTTGCTCGTTTCGCACACCTAATAACGCAGATTAGCACAATATTCGCGAAAGCAACCGTGAAAAAAATGAAAGCGATTTTAAGGTGTGCGCAATGGCGCAAAGTACCTACATACGTACCTATCAATTATTATATTGCGCGAAAATCTAACAAGATGTGTTGCGAAATTAAATTATACAGAAATAAATCGTTGCCGGCCGGCGAGTCGTGAATCGAATTAATCAAGGACAACTCGCGGGCCCCGAGCCGAAGGTTGTCTGCGGGCCTTGGCGCCCGGGCCGGCTCCAGGTTTTTTACCTAATTCGATCACGTCTACCTGGTCTCGAATAAACGGTGTGCAATTTCATCTATTGCAGAGGTCCGGGCGGTTGCTGGACGATAAGGATCCACGCGGCGCGGCTGATTGGCGGCCATTGTTACTATTATTATTTATTATTCATAATGGATTATTACGGCGTTTTAAACACTCAACAATAATGAACGCTAGGTAGACATAACCGGGCAGTACGCTTGTGCTGCGGTGGAAAAAGCCCAACCTAACCTAACCTAACTAGGCAGTGCGCTTGAGCAGCGATGGCAAAAATTTGCATAGATTGATTTGTAGTTTTTGGAGGGTTTGCGATGTTTTCGGAATGAAGATGAGAGGAAAGATTACCACCTTAACAAAATAATCTCCCCGGTGTTCAATGCATTGTGTCGTGTTGTATGAAATTGTATCACGTAAATCAAATAAGACAGGCACAAATTAAACATTAAATACTCACGTTAATGCACTAAAGTTTATTGAATATTCTTGTAGACGAAATTAATTTTTTTTAACAGAATGTTAGTTTACATCGTAAAAACCACTATCAGATTTAAGGTCTACCGGTTTCGAGACGTACCTGTCTCTTACTATCGTTGTGGTGTACAGAGTTGTGAACAGAGTAGTGTAGTTGTTGGTCCTGACGAAGAGACGGGTACGTCTCGAAACCGGTAGACCTTAAATCTGGTAGTGGTTTTTACAACATTCTGTTATAATGTCTAACCACAAAGTTAATGCTTTAAATATTAATGATATTAAGTTTTATTTATTTATTTATGTACACGATTAATGTTTGTTATGAAACGACTGGGAGAAAATAACGATAAATTAAGTCCAGCGGGTTACGAGTCAAACCTATCACAATTTCTTAATTTGCATAAAATAGTAGAATTTAAAATGTGCTGTCTGCAATTTTAAATTTAAAAAAAAGCAAGGCAATGGTAATATGGTGCCTCTAAATCTTGAGGTGGTTTGCATTCCAAACAACTCGAACAATGTCGAGACGTCGATGAGCCGATCAGTCGATTAAGTTCAGGTCAGACGCTATGTCAACCACAAGGAGGGTTGTGGAATTATCTGAAGAGAGCGAGGCCCAAATTGGAAATCCTTACTCCCAGTAATAAGATCAGGGAATTAAAAATAATATAAAAAGCTACAGAAAACAAATGTTATAATTTTTAATTCTAGCGAAAGTGAAGTCCTGAAGACAAGGTAAAAATTGATCCATTTTTATGTATTGAAACAAAAACGAATATTTTATTTAGATATGTAGAGTTTCGATTCTCGACGTTTCGATGTAGTTATATCGTATCGTCTTCAGGAGAGTGTCCTCTCACCACGGGGGTAAAGGACATACTAATTGTTTTATACATATACTTTGTAAGTAATTTTTATCCCGTTTTAATCATAAAATGGCTAAAATCGTCAACATAACTAATACATTTATTTTTTTAAATATTTGCTTTTATAAAAAGTGGTTGTATGATATTTTAAACACACCTATTAGATAAATCAATTAGAATGATATCGTTCATGATATCGTATGCCACATGAGATCGTAAGCCACTTAATACAGATTTTATAGGAGAGGCAAAAAACTGCATAATACCTAAATAGAATATGAGGAATTGCTTTAATGGAATAAGAGATACAAATAATTGTTTTTAAGATAAAAGTTTTTACCAGATTACATATCCACACATTTTAAAGACAAATGCACAAAAAAAATTGATTTTAACAAAAGTGTGGTATATGAGATATGTTTTATCATGAGCGATATACAGAAAAAAAAACTATGAATCGAAATAGTTTTTGCTTCGATTAATTAAATATCATGATAAAAGTGTGTTCTGAAATTGCAACTTCGCAATAAAATTTTAATAAAATAATTTAATTTAACGAGATGATTAAAAATATGTAAAATAAGTAAAAACTGAAATTTCCTGTAGCTATCTATCAGGGGCATGCAGTGGGAACATCGCAGCATGACTTTTACGTAAACAATAATTTGGAAAAAAATCGGAATACAACATATATTTCGTAATATTTCTATCACAATTATTATCGTAGTATTCATGTTTTGATATATCATAATTATCTGTCGCATTAATATTTAATTTCTATTTTTTTCCCAAAATATATGTTTACAAAAAAATCACGCTTCAATGTTCCCACTGCACGCGCCTGCTATCTATACATTATATTTAAATCCTGGCGAAAACAGAAAAGCTAGTGATAATTCCGCGCATTCCGACATGGCTCGATTGCATCATTCGGTTGCTTGCACGGGTAAGCGTTCCCACGTGTTGCGTATCGAAAAATAAATAAAATAAACTTATTGGTGCCGCCATGACGTTTGACGCGCCGTTCAATTTGCAGAGTGTGCACCCTGAGAGGCGTCCCACCCATAATGCAACCGAAGCGAAATCGATCGGTAGCCAGAATCGGTTCGCACGTTTCAATTATCTTTCCATTCCATTAAACGGATGAATGAATGAAATAAAAGGAATCGACGGACAACTTCGACGGAAGCGATCGGAACAATCAGCAACAGACCACGCATATGTTACCTCTCGCTTAGACTACTGTAATGGTATCTATGCACATTTCGAAAATGATATAAATAAATTACAATAAGTATTTAATACCGCCGCAAGACTCATTATTTACATATTTTTTTTATATTCAAATACAAAAAATATACATTATATCGTCGCTGTAAATATAATTAAGCCTATGTGCCGTTTTAGTACATTCAGAAATAAATGTATGAAACTGTTTTAAAAAATAATTGCACAGACTAGATTTATAAAAAATATTTTAAATAATTACTAGGCAGACTTGCCAGATGAACGGCAATGTTTTTTTTAGTATATCTCTATTATTTATATGAAAAATTGACAAATTGATTCATTCATCTGAGAATGTATTAAACGGCACATAGGCTTAATTATATATACAGCGACGATAAACAACATACACCATCTTCAAAACCTTCACTGGCTTAAATGCCTAGAGACGATTGAATGTAAGTTATTTTATTTATATATCTTTATTTAGTTAATGATACATTGTTTAACCTATTTACACTTATTAAATAATATTTCTCATCATACATTTTCCATTGTTATGTACCGTTTACATTCTTGTTTGAAGATATTGTTTCTGCTTAGCTTCCTCACACCTTCTGATGAGGCTATTATACTCATTTATTCCCTTGTAATAAGTACAATTTTGTGCGTTTGTCTTTTTTCTATTTGGACTATTTGCATTTCTTGAATTATGTCTATGCATCTCTGTGTTATATTTGATTTTATTTTTAAAAAATTTTGGCATTTTGTCGTTTAATATTTTGTGAATGAATATCATTGTATTTAATTTTATTGTTTTATATTAATCCAATTTAAATTGAGAGCATCTTTTTTATTTTGGAATATCTATTTCTCTGTAGAATTATCCTCATTGCTCTATTTTGTTGAATTTGTAATTTTTTTATATCTCCTTCATTACATAGGTACAAAATAGTGGGGCAATATTGAAAATGACGAGCAATTATTGATTTATATATTGTTATCGCTGTTTCTTTAGTTAATTTTGTTCGTATTCTTCCTAAGAATGATACTTTCTTTGTAATTTTCTTTGTTATGTATTCAGCATGTTTTTTAAATGATAATTTAGAGTCTATAAATATCCTCAAATATTTTATTGTATCTACTATTTCTATTTCTTCTTCATCAATCTCTATCGTTATCTCATCATTATTCCTTTTATTTCCTATTAGCATACCTTTTATTTTTTTTGCATTTAATTTAAATTTATTCATTTTAAGCCAATTCGATATATTAATTAATTTTTCATTTAACATTCTTACTAATTCTTCCAAGTTTTCTCCGGATATGTATATTAAAGTACCGTCGGCAAACAGTCTGATTTTACATTTTTTCAATATCTTGCACATATCATTTATATATATAATAAACAATACAGGGCCTAATGCAGATCCTCGTGGCACTCCTAGATTGTTTTCTATACATTGTTATTGTCTATATATTGTTATACCTCCCAATATTCAAGGCTATTCAGATCATGGCCCCTCAATGTATTACCAACTTCAGCATTTCATTTTCCGCAAATAATAGACAACTAACACATCGCTCAGAATCAACATCCAATACAAGTTTAAGTAAATCGCGTCGATAAAACTAACCTCGGTGACCGTACTTTCGCGGTGGCTGGACCAAAGTTATGAAATAAACTAACAAACTAAACAGACAGCTTATTACAATTCAAAAAACAACTAAAGACGTACATATTTAGACATTCATACAAAAATCAGGCCGTTACTATACTCTACTGGTAACAATGTTGACATCATGGCTATGATACTGGCACGAATATATTCTGTTACAGGTTTTTACGAATATATTCTACTAAAGAATCGGTAAAGTAGTATGTGGTATTGAATATTGAATATACATTCGTAAACCTCGTGTAAAGTCGAAAATGTTTGATAGAATTGTAATTAATTGAATCTATGATAATTTGATCGCTGTTGGTAATAATCAAAATGATAAGAAAGTGTGATTTGTTACAAATTATTTCACTATGTGATTTAGTAGGCTGAGAACAAAGAAAAGTATATGAATTGTGCTACGACTCAGCCTAGGAATGCAGACAATCCCAGATTAAATGTACCTAAGTGCGCGCGAACAAAAGTATGCAGAACAGTCTAGATAGATTTTGCGGAATACAGTGTATAGTGGGTATTACAATATATTAATTACGCTAACCAATGTCTCTGCTGGATGATTTCTGTTGCCAGTTAAAAAAAAACAAATGGTGAAATCGTATAAAGTAGCTAGAAGTATGGATTGTTTTAAAATACATGCAGATAATATATAATGTGTAGAAATATTATACACGTATAATAAAAATGGTCACTTATAAAAATAATGTACTTAATATTTATACACGTTTATTAATTTCTCATATACATATTTGTGTTTCAAAATTGTTTGTAAATTTCGCCATATCTGTTTTTGGTTATGTAAACCCAGCCATAACCCAGCTGTCACTGCTGTCAGTTCGGGAGTTCGGCGAGATTGTCGCCATATTGGAGCGATCACAGCTATGTTAGCGAAATATTTACGATTTCTCTTTAAACTATTTATCGCTTTAAAAAGCTACTTTTAGTTAGAAAAATGTTATAGCATAGTGAATAAAATGAATCAAGTCGCGGATTTTAGATTACTTTAGAAATTCTGATTTTCTCGAAAGTGAAAAAATAAAATATTTTTTTTAAAACTCAAGTAGAGATAACACAGTAAATATAATTAATAATCTATTAATAGATATTTTTATCTATGTTACACCAACTTTATATAATGATTAAAAAACGCTATACCAACTTTATATTGTTTTTTTTATTGTTTATCAATTGTTCAAGATAAATGACTAATAACTCCATACTAGGTAAAACCTGTTCTGTTGCAATTATTCTCACTTAAGAGTTATGCAATAGTAACATAGAATTGTAATAAATAACAATAGTAAAGGAATAAAAAAGTAAAAATAAATATAAAAGCAGGATAACAATTTAGTAGTAGATACAAACACAAGAATACATAAATCTAAAAGAAAATATACATATAAAGTGAAGATAAAAATTTAAGTAGATACAAAAATAAATAACTATATAAGAGTAGGTACACTTGAAATAATAATGATTAAAAAATGACAACAATACTAAAATATTTATTTTATCGTTTAATTTTTTTATTTGCCCTATCTTCTCTGTTATAATAAATAGGACTAGAAAAATTTAGAAACGAGATAATTCTGCTGGTTTCCTTTAAAAAAAATATCTCAGAGGCATATATTTTCTTCACAGAGAAAATGTCCCAAGATGGGCATAGGATTTTCTTTTTAAGGTACAAATATAAATTTCCATGTTTTGTATTTCCTTTAGAAATCTTTTCTTATTTTAGTGCCCTTTTTATATATCTTTATTACTTACTGTGATTTTACTTAAATCAGATTGTAATAAAAAAAAATTGATAATAAATTAAAGATGATTAGGTATGTTTATTATCTAAAAAAAGGAAACAAACATTGCACATTGTTTGACGATAACTAACATAATATTCTCTGTATTTATAACGAAAACAAATTAAAAATTTATATTTAAATTTTTAATACCGCAACAGGCCAGAGGCTCCATTATTGTAGCGGAACACATCACAAAGCTGGATGTTTTTCTTAATATATATATATATTGTGTCCTCGACAGGAATAGTACTCGTAGCGTCAGGTACAAGAAGGCAGTAACAAGCCCACTTAAACTATGGGGGCTTTATTTTTCATGGTGTGATAAAAAAAACCCTGGTGAAAAACCTAAATAACGCGTAACCTTAAATTGCATTTTTAATCAAATGGCTGTTATGGGTGGTTTTAGGAGTAGCAAGAATTCTGCGAAAATTCAGTGGTCACTGAAGATGAGAAGATCACCTTAAATTATATTGCCGAAAGTTGCGCAAAGAAGCGCTGCTTTTATTACCGTATCCTTTTGCACTTAAGCTTTGGGCATTAAAATTCCTCCGGGAAAGGTTCGCGGCCGAACTCCGGTTCGGTATAGAGCCTGGCGCCGGGATGCTGAGACTAATTATTTTGACGAGTACCGAAAATTCCGTCGCAACAAAAAAGGCCGAATAAAGAAATGGCATATTTTATATAAAAATAAGAACACTTCTGTTGTTAATCGCTGAGACTTTAAAAATCGTTTTCATTTTTGATTAATTGACTGGCATTTTTTGGTCTAGTGATTAAGACGTGATTAAGACACTACCCGTGATCCAGTGGTTAGAAGACCTCCAAGCTAGTCCTATTTGAATATTTACTACCTTTGTAGGTTAAGCGATGAACTTAGTTTTAAAATAATAATAAGAAAGAACAAACAATATATGACAATTCCGTACACACATCTTTTTTTTTTTCTAAATAAAATCCACCTTTAAATATTTTTTTATTGCACTCCAAATGTCACGTTTTCAATTTGATTGCCATGTTTGATTTTTACTCGTATATCATCTTTATTTACCTCATTGCCGAATTCATATTATTTAAAAAATCGTAGGTACGTAGGTAAAATAATATTTCTTAATTAATTTTTATTAATAAATTAATTGAAAATGGAATGTAATAATGTATATGCTATATTATGAAAATTAATACAAATGAATAAATTATTTACAGACTGTCATCATATATTTCGTTTTCATATAGGATAATCATTGGGTGGAAATATTTCGTAGGTACCAAAATCGCTTCTAAACCTCAAAATAACGTAATTCGGACACATTTAATTTTCTTGGGGGACTTGAATTGAAAAACCTAAATCATTATAACTAGACGATGTAAGCGAAGCATGACTAGAAAAACCGCTCGGTACACCCGTCATATATAATAAACTAATGAAAGTGTACATTAAGAGTCACAAGTTGTCTACGAACCACCATCAAAACTACATACCTAAAGGCGCCAGCGAAACGTGGAAAGAATGGTAATTTTTAGGACTGGAATGAGGAACTTAAAATACACAAAATAATAATAAATAAATAAAATGTACATTTAATACATCAGTTTCAATATCAAAGATTACATTCAAAATATCCGACCGAATCTAAGAAGTAAATCTTAAACCAGTTCTTATTGAATGCCGAAAGGTCGCTACATCCCTACACAGTTTACTGAAGTTTGTTACTTGTTATTTATTCTATTCCGCCAATGGGTACAACCTTTTTTCATGTGTTTGGAATTCTTGATGCGACTCTAATTCGAAGGATTTAGAGGAAAATAAAAGTGATGGAAAGTTACCGAACAAGAAAGTTTTAGCAAGGCTTCATTAAAAAATAAAAAAGAGTGTAGGGAAAATAACTATCTAAATATTAAAATATTATTAAATCCATAGAGACGAAATTTTGGATGTATAAAGTTGGTTAATCGATTTAATAAAATACTGCTTCTGATGAAATAAAATGCTTCGCTACTTATTTTCATCTTTAAATCCATTTAAATGACAAATATCTAATATATATATCAAGAAAAACAAAGAGTCTCAATAAATGAGCAGGTACCTATATCCTGAAAAGTTTAGAAGTAAAGAATAAAAAAATTAATAAGTTATTTGAAAAAAATAGCGAAAAAATTTTCTAAGTGTGTTTATAAACACACAATTTTGGTGTGTTTATAATCATCTGGGCTAACAATATCGGTCAAAATAACCTTATCACTAGGATTCACAGTTTGTATAATTAGTTGTGTCGTCAGGACGCGGATGGAGTGGATGCAATTCTTTAAACAACTTTTAAAAAAGTCCACACCAATATACACAGGTCCATTAGCCTAGTGTATTCCGAAACATACGGTTTCTGAATATTTACCCCAACTTGCTTTTGTGTGTACCTGCCGTATGACATTATTTTCGTCCCCTCTTCTTTTGTCTGTTTTGAGTATTTTTTTTAAACATTTCAATTTTCTAATGTGCACTTCTTTTTAATATAAATGCATGCTGCAGACACGCTTTTAATTGGACAGTTGGCATAATCATTTTTTTCTTGTATTAAATGTATGTTTGATCAACGTCTCTGTGTGTTTTTTTAATTAAAATAATCCATTTTTTTTTTACCTTCAACTGAAATCATTTTATTTGTCTATGAAAAATGTGTTGGGTTATCTTTTTTTAATAAAATGATATAAAATGACAATAAATCCGCCGACAGTGGGCTAACTCCAGTGATGCCCAACTACATCACTGATTACTAGACTAGTCGGTAGTGCATAAACAAGGTTCGCCTGACGTAAACAATTCGGCGCTCGGAATAAAATTGAGGTTAGGAGATATGCGAGTATACGGGATAAAAAAGCCGGCGGTTGCTTGGTCCTTGACCCAACTGAAACGAGCCAATGTCACGAGTTCACGGCCCGCGCCAGTTTACGGTATTCGGAATAGTGATGGGTCCGCTCTGTACTCACTACTACAATGTAGTACTACACTACATTGAAGTGCACACTTCGCACATTTTGATGTGTAGTGCACACTACAAACACCAAAGTTATTGAAAGTATAAACTTCAAATAGTACACTTCATTTCAAAGCGAACACTACAAAGTACATACACTTCAAAGTTATTGAAAGTATGAGAAACACATTTTAAATAGTGTATTTTTTACGTGAAATTTTTGGAAAGTTGATGTAGATATATGAAGAATTTTTTGGAATCTGTAACAACCCCCCCCCCCATGGTTTGAAAAATTTTGGGAGCTATGAAGAAATTTTTGGGAAGTTGATGTAGCTAAATGGAGAAATCTTTGGAAACTGTAACAACCCCCCCCCCCCATGGTTTGAAAATTTTTTGGAATCGAACGAAGAAATCTGGCGACCCTTTTTTTTTTTTTTTAGGTCGCCAAATGTTACTTTGGAGGAAATATCGTCATTTATTTAAATATTTTTGTCGTTGACCTTTCTTTTTTTTTTAGCTCGCTAAATTTTTATTTGGGAAAAAAATACTTCATTTCATTTAAAAATTAATTTACTTCATTTCATTACTTCACTTCATTATTATTACAATTACTTCATTACATTACTTCACTTCATTAATACTACAATTACTTCATTTCATTACTTCACTTCATTAATACTACAATTACTTCATTACTTCACTTCATTTACTTCACTTCATTTCGTAGTACTACAATTGTAGTGTACACTTTGTAGTCTTCAAACTGGTGAACGTGTGTGTGTTGTAGTCTTCATTTTGAAATGAAGTTTTTCCCTTCGCTAATTCGGAAACAAAAAGCGGTGGAACGACCGCGCGCGCAACATTTTCCAAAATGTTTTAATTTGGCCGAAGAACTTGTCGGCAATGTATTTCATCCATTGATTTGCGTAACAATAAGGTGTGTAAGACAGATGAGAAGTTATACTCGAACTAGTGATGTGTCCGCTCTGTACTAAGTACTGAAATGTAGTACATCACTATACTGAAGTGCACATACACGTTCTTAATTTAGGTGTACACTTAAAATTTCGCACTTCAAATTGTAGACTTCAAACTTCAATCTTGTGAAAAATTTTAACCGATTTTGTGGATTTTATATTTTGGGAAATTGATGTAGCTAAAACAACCTTTTGAAATCCCCCCCGTCAAATTTTATTTTGTGGGAAGTTGGTGTAGATAAAATGACTCTTTGAAATTCAACCCTCCCGACAGCGTTAATTTTTAGCTAAAGGCACTATGTTGTAATACTACAATTAGCTCAATTTATGTACTTCAATGAAGCAGATGAAGTGCACAATGTTTCGGTACAGTTGCCGGCAAACTTCTTGAAAATTTTTGGCGTAGTGAAGGAATGCGCGGAAGACAAAATTTGGGTCTCGTTGGTGGAATGGTACATGCGCAAACATCCCCCCACTACGCTAATTTCAAGATGTTTGCCGACTACTGTACCTAATACAAATGAAGCGCATACTTTGTAGTCTTCAAACTGGTGAACGTGTGCGTGTTGAAGAAAACTTCATTTTGAAATGAAGTTTTCCTTTCACTATCTCGAACCGATTCGAATATTGAGTCGAAAGACCCGATACGAAACAGCCAATATCACAAGGCTACATCACAAGCGGTGACGACACAATAAGTTCATGGTTTTATATCGTCGAGAGATGCCGGCTAATAAAATTGTTAATTTGACGAATAAACTATGTACTTTTCATTCATTGATTTGTACTTATCCTTCTGCTGAAAACTTTTTTTTAATCCGTATTTACAATCATTTTGGGCTCAACGAACGCTGAACTAAATGAACCATTGCATTGGGATGCGTAAACTAAGTAGTTTGAAAGAACGGATCTTTTAGACCCGTTCTTTTTGGTGATAGAGCTCCACTGTTACATATCACAGTAGCAACTGGTTCCGGGATGCGATATTCTATTGTGGATAATTTACAATCCACATATTTGAGTCTGGTTCTGGACACTAAGAGCCGGTTGTTTGGTCGGTTGTGTTGGTTAATGTACAAGGCGACACACAATATCGTGCCACTATATTCATCTTCAAGAGCTCTGCGTCCCAGATGACTCAAATGGTAGACGTAGAAAAATCATTTCCATAAGTTTGCAATGTTATATTTTAAATACACGTGTGGGACTAAACAATTTTTGTGCAAAGTGCTCCTCAGAAGAAATATTATGTTTATTAAAATTAATAGTTAAGAAAAACCCTACATTTTTGCGTTTTCCACCGAACTTGTTTCTTGCGAAAACCTATTTTTTTAGTTTACAAAGCATCTTCATGTTCTTTTATAATTAGTCGTATTCCCGTTCTTAGATTTTCACGGCTGTTCAGATCATCATCAGGGCTGATGTTGTACCTCGCAATGAGATCCGAAATGTCGGCCAGAGAGGTCAGATATTCACTGCATAATATCCCAGAAAACTACATACAGAAGTTATATTCACGATTCAGTAAGTTTTTGATTATATGATCGATTTTGATAATAAACCCGTATTATGTCGGACGGTAGAATAGATCAATCTATTGGGTTTCGAATGTCTGTAGGTCAACTAAATAACGCAACCATGAATGAACAAACCTTGCAATTACCTCATTGATAATTTCAGGATTATTTTTTCTCAATTCAAATCGTGGCTTGTAGTTCGGTATTGTATTATATTTCTTCACAGTTTACCGCCATAAAGAACTATCAATTTTGAAACAGTTTAGCCTTGAAGAATCTGCGCTAACTATTTTTATGGGACGTAGAATTAAAGTTCAAACATTTTTAATTATTACTTACATAAGTCTGAATTTCAATACTGTTGATTCACGACTCGATTATTTACCTTACAATAATTGTCGATTGCAAACGGAGGGTTCTCAAAGACGTAAAACTCGCATGATGCCCAATATTTTGTATATCACTTGTATTTATACGACGTTTGGAAATACCTATTCAGTCGAATCAGAAATCCACCATGATTTAATTATATTTATTTTCTAAACTCTACAACAGTCCGCGAGTCTCAATTATCGTAGCGAAACACTTCACCAAAAATAGCCAGGCTTGATAAAATATATATTGTATAATAAAATCACATATCGTCATAATCGTAGAACAACGACGCATGTGATTTTTCTCAAGTTTGCAGGAGAGCAGTTTAAAGTTTTATTTACATAAAGACACTTTATGTCATAGCTCGTTAACTACAAAAGATTTTCCTTTGAAATTTGGGTAAGTTATTTAAAGTTGATACCTTTCAAACCTCAAATATAGTCAGCGCAGTACAACGACATTTTTACATACTAGATAGCGTTTTTCTCTGCCTTAGCTGGCGGCCGAAATATATATATATATATAATGAAACGGTATTTCTGTACGGGCGGTATTCTTTTGGAGAGGTCTAGAAGAGATCTCTGTTCCGTTTGGTTTACAGCCACCCAATCGAAGTTCCATCTCCACCAGCTGCCGTGGTAATGCAAGAGACTTGGGCATATGGGCTCGACTCGATCAAGTGTAGCGGACAGTAATTATACAGAATATGCTTGGGCTAGTTTAGATGGACTTCACAATTGAACTGAAAGAGATTAAATTTACTAACATGATTTATTGAACAATTCATCATACAGTTAATAGCCTGACTAATTAATTCCTACCGCGGACTAGCTATATCTAAGTTATAATAATAAGTAATGATTCTAATTAGCCACTTATCCTGGTATACGGCTATAAAGCAATTATAAATACGGAAGCAAGAACTGAACTAAATAGAGAATTCTGTATGGAAAGTCTTGACGCGGCGCGAGACCGCCGGGCGTGGTGATGCGTTTTCACAGCCTCCGAGACCGTTCCCGATGCCGCATCCTGCTCGTGCGTGGTCCAGAAGATCTGCAAGGCTGTCCCTCATCCATCCAGCTCCAGAATGTCGCCCTGCTCGCAGTCGCTTTAGTCCATGCGCGGTTCAGTTCAAGTTCGACAAGTTCGCTCGAGGTATTAAATTATCGGGTTTACTCATTATTATTTTTTTTATCGCCAGCGGACATGTGACTATAGTCCGATGATATTGTATCATATGAAAGGCTTCTACAGGTATTTCGCGGTGGCGATTTTGGACTGGATTCTATTCAGATGCTCGTAGGTTTGTTATTTTTTAGTTAATTTACAACACGCGTTCAATTATCTTCAGGTACAACAGAGTTTGTTTCATTGTATCGATGTGGTTAATCCTCCACTTCGCACATTAATTTGCAAGGTTATTATCGTAAGTAAATTATATATAAGGTTTTATGCAATAATTATAGTAGTAGTTATGCAAATTAATATTTTTAAAACGAAACGATCCCTCGGGAACGTAAACCAGGATTCTGGTTCTTAAATTGTATTCAATCGCACATGATTCCCGCAAGTTATGTCGCGGATGAAAAATTAAATATTCACATTGGAATAAAAGGACTTATTAGAAATAATATAATTACTAAACGATCTATTTTATACGACATTATACGGAGTTTGAATGTATCGAGGAGTTCTACGGTTTCGAGGGTCCTGAAAGAAAATAATTAACAATAATTAGTATGATACCTTTAGCTTCGGCTGATTCAGTAATGGATGCACTCTTTCTTATAATTTACCGGGTGGAATTCTTCCATAGATCCCGGACCATCGAGTATAGTCGTGGCTGGAGGCAGTACTGTGTGCAGAAAAGAGACTGAAATTTCGTTTGCAAGGCAATTTATAGCCTTTTCGCGGCGGCGCAACATCGTATTGATATGCATCCCATTTTTATTTATGATAATTGGATATTTTTTTATTTTTATTTTAATTACACCGGTCGGTGCGAAATAATTTCGTAACAATATATATATTATATAAAATTATAATAAAAAGTAAATAATTTTTGACGGGTTATAGCTAGTTCAATACTTATATCGGTACGGATAGTATACATTAATTTATTTCTTTGATTACTTATGTACATTATGATTGCCAGTACTACTTGCAATTAACGGACTGAAAGAACCTTATTTACAACAATTCCTTCTTTCATAAAAAATCACTAATTTGTTCCGTCCATTATTCGTTCTGACTTTTGCGTAATGTATCGCTTCGCAATAATGAAATGCAGACGTACTCCCCGGTTCAACGTACGAAAAATGCACATCGCGCCTTAGAACGAATCAATCCCAACTGGCTAATAAATAATAATCAGAAATATTCCCGTATCATACAACATTTACCAGGCATACCATGCATAAAGCTGCAACAACGCACTTTGATGGTTTTGTGTGTCGAAAATGTTTATATATTGCGATGAATTTTACTTTAATTTCTCGTGAATAATGGTTTTAATTCGGTGAGTTAAAATATGGCAGTTAAAAGATGTAAGTTAATAACTTTAAAAAGGGGTTTTGCAATAAACATCGGCAAACTGTAAAAAAAATATCGTATATAATGCACAACATGTTAAGAAAATTAACTAAATTCATTTATAAATCATTAAGTTAACATTTTAGAAAAATTTACTATTTGAAAATTTGAGCATTACCTATTTTAAATCGTTAATCTTGAAAATATTTCATTTTATTTCAAATTGCATTTATTAACTTATTGTCGACCTGCTGTTATACAAAAAAAAAAAAGTGTAGGTTTTCAAGTTTTTTTGCGATAGGTTTTTGGATATACAGGTTTTGTTTTAGGTGGTAAAACCACCTAAAAAAAAGCCTGTATATCCAAATAGTAAGTTAAAAAGTTTTTAAATTACACGTACTTTAACTGTACGGACATCTCGCAGATACATAAAAGGAATTGCGATTTTACCTATGAATTCCGGGATTAATAAACATAATGCCGAAACTTTCGGAATTGATTTTTTTTTATTGATCATCTATTAAATCCTCTTCAACACGATCATCTCATTCAGAATCCTTATCAAGTGAACAAATGACGATGGAAGAACAGTTACACGACCCAATAATAAAAAACCTGATGTCGTGCGAACCAAAAGTTCAAAATGATATTATTTTTGACTAGCCTCAAAAAAGAAATTATATTATTTGAAAATGGGCGTTCACGAGGACATCACTTCGAATCGGCATATAAATATCTGATAACGATACCTCCAACAAGTGTGAAACCTTAACTTAGTTTTTCAGCAGCTGGCTGCCTAGGTACCAAAATTAGATTAAACCCGATTAAACGATGAAAGAGGAGTCGAAGAGTATGATGAACATGCAATATAAAAGGATTTCGACAAGGTGAACTGCGACATAAAATTACGATGGATAAATTTACAGAAAATAAAAATAATGAAATACTTTGTCTTATTTTATGAAAGAAAACAGATAAAGAATACATAGGCATACAACTTTCAAAATTTTGATAATATGTGGATGTCCTTTCGGCGGAATCGTGTAATGGGATCCCATAAGTCAGCTAATATGTAGGGTGGCCATATAGCTCGTAAGCAATATGGCCACCCTACATATAATAATAAAGACTTCCATACATGCTTCCCATATAAATAGCTTCGTTTCTGTGAGACTTTTAATTAATTAATGATAATTCCTCTGTGAACAAAATCCAGCAATTGTGTTCTTAGAACACACACATAAAAATATTATTGAAATACTTTCTGCTGAATGTGAAACAGCAACCAAAAAAATGACGAATTGCGCCAATTCACAGAACAAAATTGGGATTCAGCGCTATGCGAAGCAGGTCCGTGTCAAGCGCCGACTTCCCACGCCGCGCCGCGCCGGCCGAGATCACGGTAGTGCAAGATTTATAACATGGTAGTAAATATGCATATCGAAAGATCAAAAAGAAACAGCGGATTGCATTTTTGAACAATAATAATCACAGTACACAGTGCAATGACAAGTTCTCAAGAGACGTAAAAGATGAGACGAGCATGTAGATGTGAACACACTTACATTGTACATCCGTGTTTTGTTCATTTTCCTGCGGAATATTTAGTTTTTGAATATGCGGGGCTAGGCAGAAATGGTACGGCGCCACACTCTTGTCATAAACTGCCAACTTTCGTTTCACTTATCTTCGACTGTTGAGGCTTTTAATACGGCCATCTTCCAGAATGTGGTTTCTAGGTCACAGGGGATCTTCCGCGGATGTCCTCTGTTTCAGTTACCATCGACATTTGAGTCGTATAGTTTCCTTCCCAAAACCATTAATTCTTTTTCAGATTATTATGGTAAGATCAGCTTTTCATTCACTCCTTATTTTCAAGATAGATTTATTACATATCGCTACGTTCGAACGACATCATTTCTATTGAATTTAATCTGCTTTCGTTCCTTTTTGCTACTGAAACTGCAGACTTCACGTACACACACTAATTTTGGCATCGGAACCCCGTACACAGATTGTCTTACATCGACTGCAAGTTTCCATTAGAAATTACTGCGTACAAAGCATTATCCACTTTAATCCCTGCAGACAAGGCATTCAATATCTTTCCGATGCTATCAATCAAACTTCCCTAGTACACAAACTCATATTACCTGTTCATTTATAATAATGGTGGCTTAAAAGATGGCATAAAAATTCCGACCTTTAGTTACGATCTATATGCGGCTATATATATACACGTGGCATGCGAGGTTCTAGCAAAATTAGGAAGAGAACGGAACACCACATCTTTATTTTCTTAATGTATCCCACCGTACTCTTCGAGCACAATTCGTGACATCAATAATCGATTTTTAAAAATACATATCCGCGTCACCGTGGGGAGGGAAAGGGCAGTTCAAACGGTTTATCCGATTGTTAAAAATATACGGTTTACGAAGAGGAAAAAACAAAATAGTCTGCGAAAATCCGAACCCGGCGTACACACGAATAATTCATGTAGGAGAAGCAATCCGTGCCGACTACGTATTAAATGCCCTTTCAAGCCATAAAGCAGAGATGAAAGTTCTAGAGGAAAGTTCCTCACAGTATTCTCCATTGAAATACACAGGAGAGCTACATACCTCCAGATATTCTAACTAACTCTTGAGGTCAACAGTGAACGGTTGCTCTCCGCTTACCCAGGACCGATTTATGAAGCAGAAGTCCTCATTCATTGTGGTGGTTGTCATTATTTTCTCTTCATTAATCCGTGCCATATTGCATATTAATAAGGGTATAATGCAGAATAGGGCGTTTGGGAGTTCTATGAAACATTAACAAAATTTTCCTGATTCTAATAATGTCATAAAATAATGATATCCCTTATTTTATAAAAAAAAAGAGACAGTATGTGGATGTTCATAAGATCAATTGCTCGATCTAGAAGTGTTTCAATACTTTGGGGCAGCAGCCCTCTCTGACACACTGGGCAAAACTTGTTATGTAATTTGGTTGGTGCACCGGTTGACCCTGACAAGCTCGTGCTGTATTCCCCACAGCCACACACTACCGTCCATATAATAGAAACACCAACATTTTGATACTTACTTTTTACCTTAGGAGAATATTAAAATCAGAAACATTAGAATGCTTTATTATCAGATATAATATATCGTTGAAATAATATTATTCACTTGTTTTTCAGCGTGAAATCTTTTTATAAACATTAGATCCTTTTCCTGACGATAATCACTCTTAAATTTGGTAGAGAGGCGTATTCTTTAATATCATAATATTAATTCATCAATTTTATAAAATCAATTTCAATTTAAAATCAGTTTAATTATGTAAAATGGTGACGTATTATTTTATCGGATATTGTCGGCTATTATTGTAAAGCTGAAATACAAACATGAAAAGTTCGTAATTTTTGACGCGTTATAGCTAGTATATTATATTATAAAGATATTATCATAAAGGTATATATTATATTATAAAAAGATATTATCATATAGGTATATATTATATTATAAAGATATATTATCATAAAGGTAACGAGTGCACCGCTCTCTCTACAGAATTGTTGATGTAAACAAACAGAGCAATCAGCTAAGAAAAATTGCATTCTATTTGATCGCAATTTGTTACAACAGCAGGCATATTACTTATTTAAACGAAATTCATTTGAAGCCGACACAAATCTTTAATACTCAAGTGTGGCGCGTTTTAATTAAATTGTCGGTAAGCTCGAGAGATTACAGTTCCTGATTCAAAGGTTCAGGACGAGGCGGTAAAAGCTTCGGTTGAAGCGGAAGATCTGTATGAATGATCAGTCACTTACGACAAAAAAAAACTAACTAACTAACCATCACGCCGTTTCTCTGCAGGGGTAGGCAGAGAGGATTTAACGCCACACTCTTCTATCCTGGCACACCACTTTTGCTTCGGCCACATTCATACATCTTCTCATACACGTTCTACGATTGTTGCGGCTTACAATAAGAAAATTTAATAATTGATTTAGGTAGTACGATCGTGCCACCGCCCTCTATCAACAGAATTGTTGATGTAAACAAACATTGAGCAATCAGCTAAGAAAAATTGCATTCTATTTGATCGCAATTTGTTACAACATCGCAGGCATATTACTTATTTAAACGAAATTCATTTGAAGCCGACACAAATCTTTAATACTCAAGTGTGGCGCGTTTTAATTAAATTGTCGGTAAGCTCGAGAGATTACAGTTCCTGATTCAAAGGTTCAGGACGAGGCGGTAAAAGCTTCGGTTGAAGCGGAAGATCTGTATGAATGATCAGTCACTTACGACAAAAAAAAACTAACTAACTAACCATCACGCCGTTTCTCTGCAGGGGTAGGCAGAGAGGATTTAACGCCACACTCTTCTATCCTGGCACACCACTTTTGCTTCGGCCACATTCATACATCTTCTCATACACGTTCTACGATTGTTGCGGCTTACAATAAGAAAATTTAATAATTGATTTAGCGGCCATCCTCAAATACTTGTAGTACCTGATCGTGCCAGGTCTTTCGCGGACGCCCTCTATTCCTGTTGCCTTCAACATTCGCCTCATATATTTTCTTAACCATCCTTTCCTCGTTCATACGTTCCACATGACCAAACCATCTCAGCACTCCTTTCTTTAATCTATCTACCACACTACAGCCAGCATTGCATTCACTTCTAATTTGTTCATTCCTCACTCTATCGACCAAAGATTTTCCACACAAGCGTCTTAGTGACCGCATTTCAACCGCATTCAGTCTACTTTCATTCCTCTTTTGCCAATTCCAGACTTCACTTCCATACATAAGGGTTTGCACTAGAACGCCATTATGTACCGCTAGTCTTGCTTCTTTTGACAGATTCTTATTGGCCATAATTGCATTTAGTGCACCATTAACTTTGTTTCTCGCAGTTTCTCTCCTTTCGATATCATTCTCAGCCTTGCCGTCTCTACTAAACATACTTCCCAAATACACAAACTCGTTCACTTGTTCTAAGCATTCGTTGTTTATAATTACATCACACTTAGTCACTCTTTCGTCTCTCTCGAATACCATCACTTTCGATTTGCTGACATTCATCAAAAGTTCAATCTGCATGCATACATCGGACATCCTGGATACCAAGCACTGCAGATCAGCTTCACTGTTAGCCACTAATACTGCATCGTCTGCGTATAGCAGACAGGATATGGTGAGTCCGTCCATTTTCGCTCCAACTTCTAAATCCTTCAGTTCTTTCATATAATTATCCACTTACGACAAAATCTATTTAAATCAATAAGAAAATTTAATTAAAATCAAAATATATTATTATATGTTGTATCAGAGCTGGGAGTCGAATGAAAAATGAGGCAACCATTTAAATACCGTGAAATCCTATGTATGTGAATATTTAAGGCAATCAACGTTGTGATCATAACCATATGGTGTTCATAGCAATGTTGATATGGACAATATTTTAAAAAATCGGAGAGATTTTTGACAAGTCTAGTAAGATATTAAAGTACTAAGTTAGTATTCGGGAAGCAATTTTATACAGAATATACTTTTTTATGGATAAAAATTAGAATCATTATAGAAAAAAAAATTCATGTTCTCCTTTACTCGGCACGTGCAGCATCGCATGATAATAGTTCAACGAACATTTGGTCAAACGGCAAAAGGTCCACGACAAAAGGTTCACATAAAAGTCCATGACAAAAAGCCCACGCGACAAAATATCCACGCGACATTAGATCTATCAACATGACAACGAACATAATTCCAAAATATTTTTTTTATATAAGAGCTTTAAACAAATTAATGAATGGATAATCATACCGAATACTCTTTCACAAAATCTTAAAAATGTACCCGATAAAATCAATAGACGAAAATATTGCACATAACATTTCGCGAATTATAAAAAAAAATACATGTTAGGTTCGGTTAGGTCAAACAAAAGTGGAAAAAGAAGGACTGCACTTCTGCTTTTGCAGGGCAGAATTCGCAAAAGGTCATACCCAATATTTTCATCTGTTGATTCGATCGGCTACATTTCTAAGAATATGCGAAATAATATATATTCAATAATAAGTCACCATAATTTATTTATTTATTTTAATATATAAAAAAAACATTTTAAAAACTTTGTCGAACGTTCTAAAACGGGAATACGGGAGTCAAAAAAAAGTTTAACGTGTCCTAGTTTCAGTTTATAAATAAATATTCACAATGTTAATTGTGCATTATGCTTTACAATAATATAAATTCATTCAAACACAATGTATCGTAAGAATGCCCTTTATCACGATTGGTAGGCACCTAGTAACGGAGCTAACCCGTATACTTCAACGGCTTCTTTGATAAATTTAACAGGGTTTAATAAGAGAATGATTGTATTTCACGTTTATCCAGTCTGAGCAGACAGGTAACTGATGATAATTTGTTCATGTGGTCGAGAAATGTAACATTTTAAGAGCAATGAGCAGCAGATTTAACTCTAGTAATTGAATTAAACCCAGTTACAAACTGGCTTTATGATCCAATAACTATTAATATTAATTCGCATCATAATATTAATGCACAACAAAGTAGAGTGAATTAACTAATTAACTAACGAACCATCGCGTCATTTCCGCGCAGAGGTATGCAGAGAGGATATAACGAAACATTTTTCTTTCCTGTCACACTTTTGCTTCGTCCGCTTTCATACATCTCGTGCAAGCTCTTCGGTTGTTGGAGCTTTAAAGAGGGCCTTCCTGTAACATTTGTCTTGTCTGATAATTTCAAGACTCTGCTTCTCTGTAGCCTTCTAATCTCGTCACATATATTTTCATCATCATCATCCTCTTCTCGTTTATGGTTTACACTTCACAAACCATTTTAGCGATTCTTTCTTGAGTCTATCTACTACGCTACATTCAGTCTATCTATCATTCTTAATTTGTCCATTTTTCACACAAACGTACATATATTTTCAAAACATGTGTCTAAGCGACCGCACTTAGACTTCTTTCGCCATTTTTTATTTCGCCTATTCAGGCATTTACTTACATACATTGTTGGCATCAGAACTCCACCAGAACCGCTCTAAAAGGATCTGGTTATATCAAATATTTAATTTGCTGTTAAGACTTTTTGTGTTAATAGCAAATTAAATATTATACATTAAAGCGTTTTCTTTTAATTACTATAAAAAATGCTGCCACAAAGTTATTTGCTGTTAGTGAAGAAATTATGTAAAAATAAACTCTATGAACTAACCTCTTGTATTCTGTAAGTCTGACGAAAAAGGTCGAACGTTCTAAAACGGGAATACGGGAGTCAAAAAAAAGTTTAACGTGTCCTAGTTTCAGTTTATAAATAAATATTCACAATGTTAATTGTGCATTATGCTTTACAATAATATAAATTCATTCAAACACAATGTATCGTAAGAATGCCCTTTATCACGATTGGTAGGCACCTAGTAACGGAGCTAACCCGTATACTTCAACGGCTTCTTTGATAAAATTTAACAGGGTTTAATAAGAGAATGATTGTATTTCACGTTTATCCAGTCTGAGCAGACAGGTAACTGATGATAATTTGTTCATGTGGTCGAGAAATGTAACATTTTAAGAGCAATGAGCAGCAGATTTAACTCTAGTAATTGAATTAAACCCAGTTACAAACTGGCTTTATGATCCAATAACTATTAATATTAATTCGCATCATAATATTAATGCACAACAAAGTAGAGTGAATTAACTAATTAACTAACGAACCATCGCGTCATTTCCGCGCAGAGGTATGCAGAGAGGATATAACGAAACATTTTTCTTTCCTGTCACACTTTTGCTTCGTCCGCTTTCATACATCTCGTGCAAGCTCTTCGGTTGTTGGAGCTTTAAAGAGGGCCTTCCTGTAACATTTGTCTTGTCTGATAATTTCAAGACTCTGCTTCTCTGTAGCCTTCTAATCTCGTCACATATATTTTCATCATCATCATCCTCTTCTCGTTTATGTTTACACTTCACCAAACCATTCTTAGCGAGTCTTCTATCATTCTTGAAGTTCATTCTAACTTAGACGCCATTTTTTACATTCAGGCATTTACTTACATACATTTCACATTAGCTATTGACATTTCTTTTTGTGATTTTTCCATATGAAATTTATTACAAGCACAGTAGATGCCATTATTTTGAACAGTAACTTAACATAGTGTGCGAAGATATATGGAAGCGATGCATATCACTCGTAATTGTGGGAACAATGAATGAACGGAACAAATTAGCGATTGTGTATCTACGAAGGTACGGCTACTGAGAAATGGTTGCCGGTGTTTTATCGGAAATAAGGTTCTTTCGGTCAAGTTTGTTGCTAGTACATAGTACAGGCAACCGTAATGATGACAGTAGGTACCTACACTATCCGTACTGTTTTCGTATAAATGATATTGATTTTTTTTATATTGGATTTCTTTTAATATTTGAACATGTTTATTCATTATTATTTATAGCTCTTAAAATAAATATATAGTACCTATCTATATATTTATTTCACATGCCAAAATGTAAACAAATAAAATTTTATCATCATCATCCATCATCGTTTTTTTTTAATTGAAGAAAAAAGTCTTGTCTTTTTATTTCCTCTGGAATTTATTTGAACATCACTGTACTTGAACATCACATAACGAATTTGTGATTCTTTCCGAATGGTATTCATCTGTATCATGATCTAATTCCGTATCTCACCCTTGAATCATATTCGTGGTCATATTGATTTGCATAAATTTTACTAATAAATTCTCCCATGTTACATTTTGAGAAGAATAAGTTATCCGTAAATACATTCTTCTAAGTTGGGGGACTAGATGGGCAAGGCATTAGGCACGGAGGAACACCACTCTTCCACCGACACCTCTGTTATGGCCGTGCGCGGCGCGGCGGCGGTGAGCCGGCGCATTTCAGACTAAACGATTTAATTAATTCGACTTCTTGAGTATGAGGTATAACTTTTTGAATATTTTTATATTAGTGAGGGTGAAATTTTCTTAGTACGCATGTAAAATTTAATTAAAATAATCGATATTTTAATGGTTTTATGGACACTGCAATGTAGGAAACAGAACGTCTAATTTTTGTCTTTTTAAAACGATATATTTAACAACTTGACGAAAAATATTAATGTCTGAATAGCACCACTTCTTCTTCTAACTGTATAAATCAATTTGTAAATAAAATATTAGGTCTTTATTTGGAAATATACGAGATTAAGTACCAAAGATAACTCTATTGCATGAAAACTAAAATAGTGTTTCGGGGTTACATTTTTTTTGATGTTATAACAATATATTTGTTCATATTTTTTTAAGCAAATGCTTCAAGAGCAAATGGATCTATCATAATAAAATTGATAAAAAGCTATGAGTTTTGTAAAATGATTTAATAAGTTTACGTTAAATTTAGCAAAATCGAGAGCAAATACGAAAATCGTATACTGGGGCCTCTTAATACGCTTAATAAAGAGGAAAACTTACGAAAAACTATATGATTTTAAAATTCAAATATAGCAGCCTAACGCAAAATGTAATCTTGATTATTTTTTATATTATTACTACATATACACTATAAATACATCATATGAAATAAAGTATTCCACATACGAGTGATAACTTACAATCAGTCCGAATTACAAAATACTTTTCCAGTTATGTTCATGTTCAGTGACTTTGGTGTTTAAATAAACTGTAATTTCAAGTGTTTTATTTATTTCCCACCACCGCGATCCCGGGCCAATAAGAATATAGAGGATATGAATATCTTTATACCAATACACTAAATTTAGTGAAAGTTATCAGTTATCACACAGAATAGATCTAAATAGGATTTAATTCAGTGTGGATATTAACAGTAAAATTTTATTTTTATTTGATTTAAAAATTAATTAACAATTGTAAACATTAAAAAGTTGTCCTAATGACCGGTGGTATTAAACGAATTGCTCGCTCTTTTGGTAACTGAATTTGTACAGCTGGGTGAACCACCTAAACTTAATTGAATATAAAAATATATAAACGTAAATGAAGACGAAGGAAAGAGAAGTGTAAATGAATTGTAATTTATACAGCCTGAAGATAAGATATGATGGTATTAGGGAATGCTTAACGATGGCCAACGAGTCCGAATGTCTTAAAGGATTTTTTAAATAAATTAGTTTTAGTACCTTACTTGTCCTGAAGAAGGGAGCTTAGCTACCGAAACATGTTGATTTAATAAAATTATCTGTGGTATAATCAAAGTGTTTAGGTTTTTATTTATGTATAAAAATGCTGCCACAAAGTGACTCTGTAAAATTTTAATATATAATGCTAAAATAAGATATGAGGTTTTTGATATTTATTTTCCAATACTTTAAGGTACTGATACACATGCTTATTAGTGGCTCCTGAGCATGCGCAGTATTGACCTTCTTTAGCCCTTGCTTATTAGTGGCATGTGTGTACGCATATTGCTAGTAATAAGCAAGCTCATTAGTGGCATGCTCAAAAATCAACGGCCGGTTGATTTATGAGCATGCTAATGTAGTTCACCATGAGAAGGGGTATCTTTTGAGCATGTGTGAACAGGCTTGCTTCTTATGAACATGCTTATGTCATTCGCGGCTAGTATCGATTATCAATGCGATCTTTTCAATCCGCGACAGATTAAATAAATATGGCGCGTTGGGAAGATGATAAAACATTACTTTTTGTGACTTATTATAGGAATCACGAATGTTGAATGTGGAATACTCGGTCACCGCTATGTAAAAATAATATAGCAAGAAATAATATTTATGAAACTTTATTAAAAGACATGAATGATTCAATCTTACAATAAAAATTATAAAAACCAAAATCAAAAATATTTTGATTTATTGGTTGACTTGAATTTTCTATTTCAGTTTGCAGTTTCCATTTTGAACAAGAGCGTCTCTATTCTAGGACAGGAGCATGTCAGTAATAAGCAGTGTGTTTGATTAAACCCAGGAACTGTTTTGATTTATTGGTTCACTTGAAAATTTTCAGTTTCTAAAGTTTCAATTTTGAACTAGAGTTCCTCTCTATTCTATGACAAGAGCATGCCACTAATAAGCATGTGTGTTTGATTGAGTTTTGTTAGCTTTGAGCATGCTTAAAATAAGCATGCTAATAACCCAAGTGTATAGAGTTGTTAGGGCATGCTAGTTTTGAGCATGCTAATGAGCATGCCAGTAATAAGCAAGTGTATCTGTACCTTTAGAAGCTTTAAATTGTCAACGCTTATTCCAAAGGGTTAAACAATGGTTCTTTCCTCAGGTCTCTCTTTATTTCTTCCATCCATCTTTGCCTTGGCCTAATTTCTAAATCCGGTGGTCAATATTTACATTTCGTGACAAAAAGCTTGTTGATAAAGTTGACGGTGGTTTCTTAGTAATTAACAATATGATACTAACGACAACAAAAAACCCGAGTAATATAAGCCATATAAAATTGTCGGCCGCCAACCAACCGTTTAAAAAACGCACTTTTTCTGTTTGTTTAGGATATCCCAGAAATTGACAACCATTAAAACATGCCGAGTAGTGTTGAGTTGCAAATTAGCACGATTGCACCTCGGATCAGTAGTACGCTAACGACTTTTGAGGTGGGTGCACGCTCATTTTTTTTACTACAGATTATTGTTGTTATAAAACTGGAGATAAAACACAAAGTTGTAAAAATTTTAATCAACATAGACCCTCCAAAAATTTAAGGATAATTCTAATCAAAATTAAATTCAGCTTTTATTCTTCAGTCGAGCGTCTTCAAAAATATAGTGAATTGTCTCAAGAAATGTCTCATCTCTCAAAAAAGTGTGCCAATTAATGATATTAGATTAATTGGTAATTGTGTCGGAGGATTGGATAGGTATACAGGTACATACAATTCATTAATTAATAAAACGCAAAGGAATTTTCGTTTTCGAAAATAAAGCTGTTATAATAAATCTGAGATCATTCTATAGGCGGTGGACTACGTGAGATTTATTGTTTACATCATTTTAGTGCCAGATCTATCTGTCTTCATATTTTTATTCCAAAAAGTTTTTAAAATTTTGGTTGTCGATCTCTGAAGTACACCATTCATTTAAAAGACACGCCGCCAACTGTTCAGCACCGCTACTGTGAGAAGCACGCGAGAACAGTACCTCGTACAGCATTTTCGGCCAAATCCCCACCAATTAGGGAGTGCTCCCACAAGAGCAATATTAATTGGGTGTTAAATCAAAAACGAGAGTAATAAAAATGCTCTTTAGGAATTAATGTCCCGAAAAACTAAGACAAAGAATTCATTCAAGGCCTCGGTCGGCACACACCGGCACGAGGTCGGGACAGAAGCGCGGCGGCGACATGCGTACGATTCTCCGTACTATGACCGGGCAGGTCTTTTAACATTTGGAAACCACCTTTTTAATGTGTACAATAAATTCAGAATATTTAGAGGTTTTTTTTTGGGTCTTCGTGACAATATTTTCGACTAAAAATACAACTCACATACGAAAAGAGGTGCGTGAGTAAAACAAATATACCTACAACTACTAAAAATTTGAAGATGTGGCAGTCTATCATGGATGGAATTGTGAACATTGCGTTATGAAAAGTGATCATTAATCCAGCAGTACGACATATCGTAAGCCCTATGAACACAGAAAAAGATTTCCATACCTACTTTCCCATATTAAATATAGCTTTGTCTCTATGAGACATCCGTATAATACAAATACTCGACTTACGTATAATACAAATACGGACTATCTACGATGTACCTTTTATCTGCGATACAAGTAAAAAAAATGACATACCCATTATCTCATTAAACAAAGATTGTTTGTGGCTGTACAAGTACATCTATACCTAGTGACGTAGACAGTAGCCAATACGTACCTGGAAGTAGTGTATCTAGAACTGTTACAGAATTGCGATTAATATATTGTAATTTATCGTCATTGTAAGCAATATTTATAGTTGCAAATAAATGCTTGGCATTGAATTGTATTGAAATTAAAGCCACGTGTTGTGGTTGTCTAATGTGTCTATTACTGAATTCGTTATCTCCAAATATATCAATTATCAATGATATACAAAATACAAAAGTTAACATTTGTGACAAAAGCTTTCTGTTAGTTCGTCTTCATATACAGGGTGTCTCGTAGCTAGTAGCAAAAACTTGGGGAAGTCTTCTTCATTCAATCATGAATAGAAAATACTCTACACTTTATTTCTGTCGACAGGTACGGAGATAAGAGATATCAAAGTATGAAAGTTTTTTCAATATTTCTGAATTATTTTCTGTTAAACTTTAGACTGTAACTTATATCGAATACAAAAAATCATTCGCTTTAATACATGTCAAATAAAATTATTAAAACCTTACAGAAATTTGAAAAATATTTTTTTGTAAATGATTTTTTTTATTCCGAATACCTAAATTACTGCTGTGGTGTTCCAACGTTTTACAGAAAATGGGTCAGAAATATTGAAAAAAAAATGCAAATTTTGATGTCGCTTATCTCCGTAACTGTCAACATTTCACCCAGATATAAAAAATATTTTCTAATCAATTTCTATTGATTAAAATTTGAATAATTTTAAATAACATAATTAATCGCAAATAATAAATACGTTCATATTTCGCACTCCAATGTATTCTAATTAATTTAAGGCGATCAATGGGACCATCTTCGGACATCTGTGTTTTTTTTATGCCTTACGGAAATAGATGTACAGGCTGATAAATACCGTTTAGAAAAATTATTAATATTTAAAGCATTAACTTTGTGGTTAGACATGATAACAGAATGTTAGTAAACTTAGTAAAAACCACTATCAGATTTACGGTCTACCGGTTTCGAGACGTACCCGCCTCTTCGTCAGGACCAACACTACTATATTCACAACACTATACAACCCAACCATAGTATTGTTAAACTATCACCACTTTTGATCACATGCGTGTTAATCTTGTCAGAGACAAGCATGCACTGATTATAGCCTACTGAACAATCTTCAGGAATCTAACGAGAGAGATTGCAAGGGGACGGGGTCTAAAGTGGATGTTACCACATCTCTTGTGAACGCTACATTGAACAAAGGGCCATATGGAAAATTAATTTGGTTATTAATGAGAGGTACTCTATTATTCACCGCCTCCCTAATGTAAAAAATTTCTAAATTATTCAATTTTAAACCTTTATTATTAGTATTTAATATTTTCACCCCTATTTTTGGGTCAAATTTATGATTATTTTCTATGAGGTGGTTGGCAAATTCGGAAAAATTGTTGTTATTTCAATTTTTGAATTCTGATCTGAATTTGCGATCTGTGGATGGGATAGTGAAAAGAAACGGCGAATAAAGTGTTCACAGACGTGCGAATATTTTAGAAGACAAGTATAAAGTGCTCCAAACAAGTGAAAGATTCTCGAATAACGAGTGTGAAATTAGTACATAATACTGCTCCAGTTACATTCGTGCTCACTAACTTTATAAATTAATTTTTATTAATTACTAAAGTTAGTAAGTAGCACGAACGTAACTGGAGCAGTGTTGTTAACATTTTGTCACGAAATCGCGGCGATGAGAGACAAATGAAACGGTTGAAATTAATTAGTGTTTTAATTAATTTCAGGCGTTTCATTTGTCTCTCATCGTCGCGATTTCGTGACAAAATTTTAAACGGGACTTTTCAAAAAATATATATTTAACTGTGGTTATAAAATGTATTGTATAAGACAGTTTTAACTAAATTATCAAAATTTAGCTATGAGGATTAAACCAAGGTAGGTGCGTGAATGTGTCAATAAAGTAATAAATTAATATGTACTGTTTGATTTACATAAAATCTAGTTTCAACATCGTCTCGTATGTAGTTATTACGATATTAATTCACGTACACGCACATTTTAACAGGGTATGTAGTTTTGACCTGTACCTAGGCAATAAAAATATTTTAATAATTCTATACAATTAATAACGTTAAAGAGTTACTTTATGTAACTTTTTATTGTTTATATTAACGGTATTTGGTACACTAACAAACGCTTAATTGCATAAAATGAGGTATTACAGCGTATAATGGTGGATCATAAAATTAACATTCACTTAGAATTGTTCACGGAATAAGTAGCGAGCAGTGGTTATCCGCGGTTATTACCTATTAGCTTTGGGTAAGAATCTAAGGATGTGAAAATAAAAAAAAACGCATATTAATAAACATTATAATATCGATACCTCTTCTGTAAAGTATGATAACTTAAAAACGTTAATCATATGGGAGAGCTATTTAAAGATAGGCAAGTTCGCAGAATCCAAATATAAACCGATTTTATCCGTATTTTACATGAATATAAAAATCTTAAAATTCTTTATGGTTATTGAAAAAATGCACGAATGCCAACTTATAGGTCAACCGTCGAGAGGTTTTGTCTGACTCATGCAAAAAGATTTCTTAATATATAAAAGTATATGAGTCATACAAAAGCCCTCAACGGTTGACCTATATATACTACATTATTCTATGAACAACCATTGACGATAAATATTCCACGATTCTTTGATAAATTGTTGTTACGTACGATAATTATTAGATACACGGAAACCGTCTGATTTAAATATGTAATGTAATATTTGAACTTGAATAATGTAATATTTGTACGATGTTATTGCAAAATAATATAATTTTATAAGTTACGAGTATTTATTTCATTGTTATCCTCAAAATGCAACTTTTCGTAATTCATTATTTGCGGTTGGTGGCATTATGCATTTGAGTGATTTTGTTACACCAGTTAAGTCATTCACTTAATTACACATTAAGTTTGTACCCACCGCACGCCACTGGCATGTTTTTACTGTTATAAAAAAAATCTCTTTTTAGTTATTTTATAGAAGCGTGTTTAAAGTTTTTATACAAAATATTATTTTCTACTTTTTACTCTTAGTCATATTAAATCTTATAATTAATCTAACCTCAAAACTCAAACATCACTTTTAAAATAATACATACCGACAGATGTCTCCGGCATGTACACTAATTATTGTTTTTTTTATTATTAAAAATTATTTAATTTTTAATGTGTATTTCTTCATTGGGGACTTCACATTACCATTGCTTTTGTATGTTCGAAATGTTCATTTAAAACATTTTAAACATAATTAAACATACATTTAATACACGCAATGGTTATGTCATTTACCCCCAGTTGGGATTAGAAAACACCCAAAAACACACAATAAAATAATTTTGAAAATAATGTCACACGACAGGTATACAAAAAAAACAAGTTGCTACAAAAATATAATTGCTCATATAATTGTTTAGTTTGTAGTTCACCCAGAAGATGAAGCGGTGGTTACAAAACGGCTAGGTGTTTTGTGGTATTGTGTTGTGTGTTGTTGTAGGTAGTGTGTTAGAGATAGTGGGTGGAAAGTACACAATGTTATTTTGTATGTTTAGTATAGCCATAAATTTTATTTTAAGTACAACATTTATTGCAAAGAGTATAATCGATCACAAGGCAAAAATACGGTATAGCAAAAAGAAACTCATCAATACTCTAGCGATATTTCAAAGTAATGACTGTTTATGCTATTAAACATATATGATTAAACATTCAATTGTATTATTAAAAATAATTAGCATGTCTACCAAGCTTGTATCTATAGGGTGGGGCAGTGTAACTTGCTTATTTAGAAATTCAATTACAAAGAGTAATGTAGATATATATTTAATTCTTTGAACAGCGTCAAGTACAATATTTAAATATTATGTTTACACAGTTATATAGACTAGCTGTTCGTACCCGGCGTTGCACGGTTTAAGGATTAAGTTAAAAATAAATTTGTGGGGGTAAACAAAGGTTTGATTCGAACGGTATAGATTTGCATCGAAAATATATCAGGTGGAGGGTAAAAGGTAAAAGGGGAGGGAGGAAAAGTCACTTTTGTTACCCGCGAGGTCCTAAGGAATAAGTTTACAAATTTTGAGTCCCATCAGTCGAACGGTATAGATTTGCATCGAAAAAATGTCAGGGGGAGGGGAAGGAGTAAGAGAATAGGGGGGAAATGTTGCCTATGTTACCCTCCGAGTCCTTAAGAATAAGTTTCCAAATTTTGAGTCCGATCGGTCAAACGCTACAGATTTATATCGAAAATATATTAGGGGAGGGGAAGGGTTAAAAGAAGAGGGTGGGAAATGTCGCAAATGTTACCCACCGAGTCCTTAAAAATATGTTTCCAAATTTTGAGACCGATTGGTCAAACTGTACAGATTTGCATCGAAAAAATATCAGGGGGAGGGGAAGGGGTAAGAGAATGGGGGAGAAATGTTGCCCATGTTACCCGCCGAGTTCTTAAGAATATGTTTCCAAATTTTGAGTCCGATCGGTCAAACGGTACAGATTTGCATCGAAAATATGTCAGGGGGAGAGGAAGGGGTATGAGAATAGGGGGAGAATAGAGAAGATTGGCGGAGGTCATAAAAGTGGCGTAGTAATGGAGAAGTTGTTATTCAGATTCAACAATGGCTGAGCAACAAATAAAATGGCATACAAATTTCAATAATAATTTTGACAAAAAAAATCTTAATAGACTGTACAAAAGAAACTTCAAAAGCTACCGCCATAAATGGCAATATACATTAATCGAATTAATAAATTAAAGCATAAATTTACATAGGACAAAATAAATCAAATGTGTACAGGCAAAATCGGACGAACACCGTTAAAAAATTTAAATTTACACTAAACTACAGAGGCGTTGAGAATTTTTCCGTATGAAATTATAGTTTCGAGAGGAGCAGTACTTTTCATCATCACGTGTGATTAGTAGTGATTTTTTAAGTAGGTACGTCTGATGATGAGAGGGACTGCTTCTCTCAAATTTATGTATAGTATTGACAAAACAACTCATCGTTTGTGTAATACAAAGTTTAAAGAGGAGGGAGAAAATGTCACCTATGTTACCCCTCGAGTCCTGAAGAATAAGTTTACGAATTTTGAGTCCGATCGGTCAAACGGTACAGATTTGCATCGAAAATATATCAGGGAGAGGGAAAGGGGTAAAAAAAAATAGGGTGGAAATGTCGCCTATGTTACCCACCGGGTCCTAAAGCATATGTATGACAAATTTAAACCGAATCGGACAAACGGCGTAGATTTGTATAGAGAACAAACAGATAGATATTGAGTTTTATATATATAGATTAATAAGCTGTTAAATTTTACGAATAACTCATTATTGGTATATTCGCCATATCGGTGTCTACTTGTCTCCGGGCACCCCCACCATGACCATGCCACCGTTCAAAAATTAGCTTGTTTACCAAAAATAAGTATTGGATAATTAGTATGCGTTCGTCCTGGCGAAGATACAGCGGTCTCTAAACCGGTAGACGTAAAGTTATTCCAAGTGCTTTATACAAAATTTTAGTTAAATATCAATGGTATAAATTATGTCCAACCACAAAACCATCAAAAACGTATCATAGTATATGTTTCACAACAAAGTAACTGCCATTTCAGTCAGTAATATTACCGTTAAAACAATTCACGATTTGGCACTATCAGCTTAATTATTTTACACATTTATAGATATGATGTGAAAGAAATAATTTTCCGATCTACAGAGCGTCTGGTGTAACCGCCAACCCAGTAACCACAGTTCATCTGATTTAGAGCAACACGAGTGAGCTACATACAATATAAATCAATTAATTATTCAATTAATCATAGTGAACAGCAAAAAGTAACAGACAGTGTTTTTTTTATGTAAATTCATATTAAAGAAAAACATTTACAGAATTGCTTCACATATCAACCACTCAACTGTCTTTCCTTTAAAGTGAGCAAGAATCCACATGGAATGAGTGGTCCATATTTAAAACACAGTACGTGGGTACTTTGAACAATTATTATATTAGATGTTGTACTGTGTACTAGTGTGTGTATTTGCTTCGGGAGACCTATCAAAGTGCAAATGAGCGAGACGAATAAGATAAGGAATTGATCGCTTCGCTGGCCAGGGAACGTGTAGGTAACCTGTAGACAAAACAATAATGGTGAGCTATTTGAGAAGGATGGGAAACATGGGAGAAAACGGGAGGCGGGAGAGGCACAACATGCGAATAAAACCATTTTTATATTAAACTTGCTTTTAATTATTTGTGAGTTTTTTTTATTGTTCTGCCCTATGAGGGCATTATCAATCTAATAATTGAAATCAACAACTTCTATTTGTATAAATAATAATCAAATAAATGTAAGTTAAGTTTTTCTAGCTTGTTGATGTAATGTTCATAATGCCTGTCTAGTGATCTGGTGGTCGATAGTTCGAGCCCCGTTCCAAGACACCGAGCAAATCAGTCCTATTTTCAACTGTAAAAGGTTACGGATAATTTATACGATCCGTATGTTTTTTAATTGGAATTGGTGAATTTTGCATCGTATAAAGTTATCACTTAAGCTAGCTCATACAGCTCATAAGCTCTGGGCCACCCTATAAGGACTTCCAAACACGTTTCCCATATATATATAGCTTCGTCTTTGTGAGACTTCTATAATTTATTTTAAATAAAAAATGAATTAGCTGGTACAACATATTTAACGCTTCATACAATATTTTTCTTAAAAAGCACAGTAAGGCGTTCATTTTCTGATAGATTTGCCACGTCCTGGAGTTATAAATAGACAACAGTTTAGATTTATCGGATGAGAGCCGGCAAATCTATTTACCGCAGACCGGATCTGAGCCGTGTTCAGTGGAGCGAAGAACGTTTTTTTAGATCAATTAATTGACCAAACTTTCACTGTACCAATTGTTGACAGTGTTTCGCTGAGGAGAATTAAAATACGGACTATTGATTAGGAAAATTGGATCGAAATGTTTTTGACAGGTTAATGGCGATTATGTGACGGCTGAAGAGTTTTTCTACGCGAAAAATTAAAACTAATGTTACGCGAGTTAAACCGCACGTCTACGTACTTACAAATAGATAATTCCAATTATAATAATTTCGTTGTCTGTCCGTTCGTCCGTCGTAATTTCGTATAACGTTCGTAACCTCTTTTTAGTAAAAAAAAAATCTTTCTTTAAATTCTTTTTTAAATAACTTATTTATAATATTTTTTTCGTTTTTTTCCTTTTTTATATATAAATAAATAATAATGGAGCAATTAAAAATAACAACTCCAATATATCGGCAATCTGCGAACATGTATCCAAAGGGAATTTCTGTCCACAGAGGAATAAACATCCCTCTGTGGACAAAATCCAGAAATTGTGTTCTCAGAACATAAATTATAAAAATATTATTGTTTATAATATGTTGTGCTATAACGTAAATTAAAAGTTGGCAAACGCAGCAAAAACAGGCTGTTACGCGTCTCGCTCCCTCGGGCGATCACTTTGCGGATTACTTTCTACAGCGATCTCCCTCACCCCTCCGCCACCGCGGCGCAGCGGCAGTGATGGCGGGGCACTCCCCGATAGGCGCACGTCGAGTCGGCCAACTTGAATTCATCATCCGATGACGCGACACGGCTCGGGGCGGACCGATGGAGACAAGAAAATGACGATCTTGAAATGAAGGTTAATAATACTCTCGAACGGTCACTGATTAATATCACATATTAGGTATCATTAACAGCTGCGAATTCTATGTATACTATATCATAGGAAGGACGATAGATGTCTCTAGGGAAGTCCATTCGAATATATCGTCATAATCGTAGAATAACGACACATGTGATTTTTCTCAAGTTTTCAGGAGAGCATTTTGAAGTATTATTTAGACGCTTTATGTCATAGCTCGATAACTACAAAAGATTTCTCTTTGAAACTTGGGTTACTTATTTAAAGATGATATCTTTCAAACCTCAAATATAGTCAGCGCATTACAACGATATTTTTACACATGCTGCATTGTTCTACGATCGAAAGTAAGAACCGTCGCTATCCCGACTTCGTATCTTTTAAATTAATGATTAAAAAAAGTAACCCATAAAAACCAAGTTTTTACAATACTCCCTTTCTCATTTTCGGGTTTCGTGTCTACCATATGCGTCGGATCCATACAACTTACTGAATTGTATGAAAAAAACAATAAAAATTTGAAAAATCCAAAATTATGCTATAATTTTTATATTTTTTAACTAAAATTTGATAGATCTTCTTGATCGTCGCCACGAGTCTACTTTCAGTTCAATTGGATCACGGGAAAAGGGTTAAAAATCGATCCAAAGTTTTTTCGTCAAGCAAGCAGACGCCACGAGTTAATATAAAGCGAGTAAAAATACACTTCTTATATACCATTAGATGGCTTCTTTTTTTCACTGTTTAACGATCCAAAAAAGTCAATATGGAATTTTTTGCACATCCGTCATTATTCTACGATCATGGCGATATGAAAGAAACTGATTCAAAACGTATATACCTACAACATTCAAAAATTTGATAATTTGTGGATGTACTTACACTATTTACACTAAATTGTTACTAGAATATCCCTTTCAGGTACTTGAAAATATTCTACACGTATCTAGAAATTCTGATTCTCGATGTTTGTATCACTATGATTACTATGGAACTTCTCACACGTCGGCAGGTACTTTGTCGCTGGTTAGAATCTTTGTCGCTGGGTTACAATGAATCACACGAAATCTTCTATGAATCGCATTCTGTCACCACATTGCAAAAGCCAAGTGCGAAGTAGCCCAGGCAATCTCCTTTTATAGTCAATGACACTCGCGATGCTTCCAGAATCCAGTGGACCACCCTAGACCCTTTCAGCAATTTCCAAGTCGCTATATAAAAGGTGCAACATGTTAAATCCTCGATTATGTTCAATTTCTTCCGCTTCTACCACCACGTGACAGTATTGATTGTGTCGATGAGTAGTGATTGACTTTTCGACGAGCAACCATCGGTACTAGACAATAACTATATGTCAGTTATCAATCATCTATAAAAGCAGATAAAAATCTCAAATAACTTTACCGTGTGTAACCGGTAAACATAACGGTTTGACCGTCATATATTATTAGGAGTGGATGTAACACCCACTGTAGCGTAGCAGACAGAATGAAGAAAGGATCGCTGAGATGGTTTGGTCATATACAATGTACAGCGTGAGGAGGATGGTAAAGAAAATGTATGAGGCGAGTCTTGAACGCAGCAAGAATAGGGACGTTCGTGAAAGACCTAGTATGATTCGATAAACCAAAAATTGGAAGCCAGTCACTTACACTAAAATTACATTTCTGCTTTATCGTGCCAGGACAAAAGCTTGCAGCATTCTATCCTGTCTGTCATGATGGTTAGTTAGTTAACGAAAGTAAAGCGAAGATGCTAATATATTCAACGTGTTCATAATTCCAAATATTTTTTAAACCCACTTTTATCACATTGTTGGATAAGGGATCATTCTGTGTTGTTACCAGTTACTACGCCAGCGTTACCGGCTATCGCATTACACAGGAACTGTGAAGCACGTTATCAGATATCAAACGATTACATTACTGCGCTGTCAACTTCAAATGGGAGCACTCCAATCAGAGTGCAAACAATAACTGGGACGTAATGAAGACGGAAGGCACACTGTTGAGATTTCGAAAACAGGAGAGCACACCAAACGTCCTTTGATCTAGTACTACTCGAAGGCTGTTCGTATCACGATGACAGAGAGCCTCGCCCGGATCGCTTTACACGCGTTTACATGCTACAGTCTAGCGTCTTCTCAGAATGTTTGAGTTAGTAAAAAAATTAAGTAAAGGATTTAGTAAAGATTCGTTCATTCATTAATATTTAATAACACGCTATTATTTAGTATTACTTGTTTATTAGCGAGGAATCTTGAAATCAATATTTGACCCACTCCGTGACCAAAAATCAATTTGGCAAGGAGACGTATTTCTTGGTAACAATACATTAATCATTCATTAATTTTCAGTTTAATTATTCGAAAAATGTATTTGAAATGTTGCCGCGTTATTTTATCGGACATTGCAATGCCGGCGAAATCTGTCGGTTTGTATTATTTTAAAAGTGACGTTTAAAATTTGAGGTTAATAACGTTCGAATATTGGTTGTACATAACAGAAGACTGTATTCCACAGTATATTGTATTGTTTAATAAACAGGAAATTATAAAAATTAATAAATAGTAAATATAAATTATTTATATGTATTGCTTTTTATATAATTCTTCATATAATTTTTCATATATACCTTCGATGGAATTCACACGTTAATGGAATTATTAAAAACGTCACAAAACTTAAATATTTCTTTAAAAACATAAGAAATATACTATCTAAGAGAGATATTAAAAAAGCTTACTTTGCCATATGCCATTTTTGGATTGAATATGGAATCTTAGCATGGGGATCTGCCACAACAAATAATATTAACCATTTTAAAACTTCCAATCAGAACGCCCTCAAAAGAGGTTTTCAAATGTCTTGATGTGCCGAACATAAAGCAAATATATGCTAAGAGCGTTATCTTACAACAATTAAAGACACAAAACAATAGAACCCCGGCATATAACACGCGAGGCAGTAAAATGGTAAATATAAATATATCAACTTTCAACACAACTTTTAGCCAAAGAAGCTATATCTATTTTGCAACAAAACTCTACAACATCTTTCCTCCAAATATTGAAAAGATTGAAGAGTTAAAAAAAAAGATAAAAGTATGGCTAAATTAAGTCGATACAGATAAATTAAAAGGAGTATTAAAAACGATGTAGAAATATAAAAATAGAAAATAAATAGATATAAACTAGTCCGCCTCAGCACAGGAACTCCTAGTGAGGAGGACTAAGAACACAAATATTAACAATAACATTTACATACATACTATTATATTAAATATGTTAAATTGTATCTGAATAGAACCTAATAAAAAAATTTGAAAATGTTTTAATTTGGTTTTATTATTTTCAGCTGAGTAAGGTTAGGTTTGATAAAAAGATTAAATACGACGGAAAAAAACGTAGAAAATGACATCGTATTTAAAAAAAAACGCTGTTATAAAAATGACTAAAAAAGAAAAAATAAGCCTATGTCAATAAAATCAAACGCGTGGTGAGCTTTTCCTAAAACACCAAAAAAAGAAAAGTAAATAAGCAAGCAAAGAATAAAAACGGGGCCGGCGCGGAAAGTCAGCTAGGGATACAAGTCATATGCACACACGGCAATGTCGATATATAGCGTACCTAAAATACAAAATATTCATCAAACGATGGAAACAAATATCCATATGCTATCGCATATTCCGTTAGGTTTTAATTTTGCCAAGCAAAATAAATTAACAATTAAGTAGCTTGGCTCTGACCCCACCCCCTGCTCTCACGTAGTCCAGCATAGGATTCTGTCTAATCCCTCCCCCCTTGATCAGGCCGCATGATACGATGAAATTACCTCTTCTAGAAAATCTTCCCAACATCTCTGATGATGAGAGGGACTCCTCCTCTCAAAACTATAGTAGTGATAAACATAAGCAAGAAAGGTTAATTTAATGTAAATTAAAATCTTCCAGCACCACAAAGTAAATTGAGCACCAATCAATACTATCGCTATAGCAATTTTCGTGTTATTATCCATTAGAATGGTCGACTGACATTCCTGAAATGTGCTCATGACCGAGTCATTCCGTTTTAAATAATTTGAATAAATTAATTAAAGGATTTTTTTATAATAAAGACATACCATCTGTTTCGCAAAGAATTTTGATGACATTTCGAGATGGTCGCACGTCTTGTTCCTCGGTGGTGTGCGCGCCGTCCCGAACGGCCGAACTGATTGTATTATTCCTTCTCGGGCCTCGGGCAAAGCTCTGGCGTGATACCTCTCTGCCGATTCGCTTGTAGAATGTACAGTGAATGCAATTTTCAGAATATTTTGAGTTTATACAACACAGTACTAGATTTTATCCCAGGGGACATCATTAATCAAGATGAAGATATATTATAGATGTCACATAGAGACAATTTTTTTTTATGTTATTTAGTTACGTAATTATATTTTTAATGTTCTTATTTTAGTATTTTTTTTTACATATTAATAAAATTTTATTTTCGTTATGTAATGATATTTTTGTAATAAATTTTTATGTAGTTATATTTTTTAATGATTCGGTGGAATTTCATATACACATATAAAAGATATTTCTTTGAAAATTCCTAATCAAAAAATATAGATACCCCATTAGTGACATCTGTATTTGATTAGGGGAATGAAAAAGTTTTGGACGCTGGTGGCGCTAGTGACAATTACAACATACATGTAAAACGGGTTGTAAATATATATACAACTTCCAAAAAGGTGGAAATGGTGAACGTTACATTGTGCAAAGTGATCGCTTAAGCCAGTCAGTACGATAGGTCGTAAGCCCCATAAATACCTAAAAATAAAAAAAATCCGTACCTATTTTCCCATAAAAAAATATAATTTCGTCTCTATGAAGTATCTATAATACATGCAATTTTTATAAGAAGTCAAATTTCATATAAAATTTTCCAATAATAATAATTTCTACATCCAGCAGTAGAGAAATGGCTGAGGAGGAAAAAGATTTTTTCAAATATTTCAATTTAATAAAAATCAAAACTAATAAGTGCATCCATTACTATATCGCGTACGAGTATGTCATTGGTATTAATCAAAATATATAATTATCTATGTTACATGGTTAATCAGACGGCTCAAATGATAATAAGGTATAATATAATAATGAGGTATAAGAATTATGTATTTAATAATGTCCATCACTAATGTTATCCAAACCGCTCTAGATAGCGCTGTTCTAACAGCCTTAACTGGCGAAATATGTAATAAAAGTATGTAATTTTTGACGGGTTATAGCTAGTGCAATTAATAAAAGACGATGTATTGGCAATGAACTGAACAAAATGGTCAATTAGGACAACTCTAATGACTAATGGCAAAATATCGCCGACCTCTTTCGGCATTCATTTTGACCTTGCCGAGGTCAAAATCGGACGACTGCGTTCTGACCGGATTAAGGTCACGGGCAATTCCATGGAAGTTGCACATTAAACGAGCGATGCATTCATTTGCAAACGGAGGAATTTCGCAAAAATGCTTGAATTTAAATATTTATGACTCATTCGCCTTATTACCGGTTTTCAGAGACATTTTGAAATTGGAATGCTAACGACAATAATAATTACATTGACCGATGAATTTAATTTCTCTACCTATCCAACAAGTTATTACCTACTAGCGGAGACTTTCAAAATTAGTTATATAAGGAAATTTAATCACAACGTTAGGAAATTTATATGACACCTATCACTATCTCCGTTACATGTGAGAATGGGTACTTTATAGGTACCTACTTACTTACGAATAAAGGAATTTGTATCTCTGATATTACTTACCATGTAATAATGTTAAATTATATCAATCGGCGATACTTACATTCAATATTTATCGGCATAGTTGCGATTATTCATCGATATTATTTATCCTCGCAAGAAAAAATTGTCCTTGGCAAGAATTTATTTAAGAGATTTAATTTAAAAAGAAGCGTGTAAATGGTCAAACATAAATAATAATTATAATAATGATACTCCAGTGTCAATTATTATGTACAAATCCCTAGTAAAAAGCTCATTAGAATTTTCGTCAACAATGATCCTTGCTTTAATATCGACAAGTGCGACTCAATATCCTTCGCAAAAAACATAGACCCGTATAATTTTTATACATAGTCAACGGAACAACACTAAATTCCTTACCACTTATTAAAGACTTGGGAATCATTTTTGACCGATCTCTCAAATTTAACCACCATGTTGACGATATCGCAAAACGAGCTTCCAAAATTCTTGGCTTTGTTCTCAGAACGAAAGAATTTTCAGATACTTCAGTGTCAATCACTATGTACAAATCCCTAATTAGAAGCTTATTAGAATTCTCGTCAACAAACTGGTTACCCAATTGCGATATTCACAATAATAGAGTAGAAAAAATCTAAAAAAATTCCTTAAATCTTTGACATATCGACAAGGTCTAAGTGATTCACTTGATACAAGAGACTCGAAAATTTTCACCTAATCACCTTAAACAAAAGAAGAAATATTACAGACCTAATGACTACAAAATGAGGTCTCCAAGCCTTTTACATACTAAATTTTACAACACCAATCTAGACTATTTTTCTCCTCTACCTAGAATGATGAACCAATTTAACGAGATATCGTCCAGAGACTGCAAACTTGATATATTTTTTATGACACAGGCTCGGTTCAAAAGCGAAATATTGATAAACTTGGTTGACGGTCCCTCAAGCGTGTAATGCTCGTCATAGACACACGATGTTGACCTTAGAACCCGTGCACTCGCCGTAAACCTGTTAAACTAGTCTTTATATTATACTCAATACTATTTACAATTTATTTACCTTTAAGACACTTTTTATTATTTATTTATTTATTTTTATCATTAATTGTGAACTATGTAAAAACTTATTGATTTATTTATTTTAAAAATATTATTGATTTGCGATGTATATTTATGTAAAATAATTGTATGTAAAAAATAATTATTGAACTACTTATTGATCTGCGATATTATATATTTTAACATTCATTATTAATTATTAATAAACCGTAAAAAGTGTATTAAGAGTAGGTATTATATATTATCATATTCATATGTTCACAAAATACCCAAACTTGTACTCTAATGTCACTAAATGACCATCTATTAGGGTCATCAATCATCTGTTGACGGTCTGTATGTTAAAAAATAAAATAAAAAAATAATATAATTATAAACTGGAAGGTTTATTTATTCGAAAAGCGTAAAAATTCACGGATGGTACCCATGAAAAATTTCAAGGTTAGAGACTATTTTCAGTTCGTAACGTCATTTCCATTGTGAGATGTGAAGCTTTAAAATATTCAATCAAATATCACAAAGTTTGTTCAGTATTTTTCAACGCGAAAAAAGATAGTTGAAATCTAGAAACAAAAAACGAAAAAATAATGTTTTTAAACAACGACGAGAAAAAATATTTTACTGTGTTAGGTCTCGCTTTGAATACATTACTTTTGTTTCGGCATTTTTCTATCTTGCAAACGTAAATTTTTCATTGAAAATGAAAGACGATTCCAAATATGAAGCGAAGCTGGGAAGTGAGGCAACATTAATAAAACAAGCTAATAACTAACAAAAATATTAACAATTCCATAAATATCAATACTTTGTTTGAATTTATTTTTATTCTTATCTCAGAAAATGTCAAGTAGCTATTTACAATCTATACAGTTTTAAAAATTCTACGAATCACATGATTGAATAATAATACTCTGCCTGCAACGCAAAGGGATGGAAGAGCACTGTTTTCAAAATCGTGTTTTTGTTCAAAAAACTTAAAATATATATAGTTTTTGCATAGTAAAAAGGTGAGAGACTTTTAGTAACGATTATTTGATTTGGAAAAGAGCTGTTCTAGCAAGGGAATGAAACGAAACAAATATATTGGTGTTCACCTATCTTTACGCCGCGAATAAGATGGAGGTCCAATAAAAAAAATGATCCACTTTAAAATATTACACGATACCATATCTAGTTTATGAAGGGACTATCAAATCTATTAATTGAAGGGATTCCTTAAAATAAACCGTTACCAAAATTAAGTAAAAACTTTTAAAAGCAGAATCCAAAATCTGTCCCGAACGTATCTTGACTCTCGCACCGGGCGGTGCTCTGAAAACACGTCTTGAACAAACGTGTTGCAAAACGGCGTAAATTCGTATTCCAACACACTTACAACGTTCTAGTAATTTAATTTTATAATTTTTAATTCCTTACATAACATCTTGAAGACCATTACGGTGGTAATATAGCCTGTTGTAAGTCTATAGCATCGAAATTAACAGCACACCTAAGTAAAGTCCCAATACACGCAATTGGTGACTACCGTAATTTTTCTTTGAAGATACAAACTTATTAAATATTTCTAAAATTATAAGAATGCACATAATATAAGTTTTCCGAACAATCTAGAAGATTTTAGAAAGAAATGGAAAATACGAAATTATTTTAGAAGCTTCGAGAAAGAAAAATCCAATGTTTATAAATACGCGGCGGCATCGCGCTGAACACGATCTTATATTTGACAGCTGACGAAGTCGTAGAAACGAGCGAATAGAAGCGAACTGTGTGATTAACTGTAAACGATTAATGATTAAATATTAACTCTAAAAGGAGTAAAACCGACGAAATAAATAACCATAGAATGGATGAGAACTAACCAGCAAAAGACAAAACGACGCGAATGAAGAGTATCTACATGTTCGTGGACTATTCTAGTACTGCAGCGATTAGTTGAATTGCGAAATAGTATTCCAGCGACTTTTTGTACAAATAAAAGTTTAATTATAATATAAATTAACTTTGTTAAAACCACTTATTTATTGAAAAAATTCAACATGTTTCGAAGCCAATGGCTTCGTCATCAGGATAACAAAAATAATATTTAAAAATCGAAGTATAGATCAAAATATTAAAAAGTTATATATGGAAAATGATAATATAAAGTACCTACTTAACATGAAAATAAATTTAAAAGTTTAATTGATTTACAGTGTTTCATTTCGTCTACCACAGCCACAGTGAAAATATGTAAACGTACCTATTTCATGGTGTATCTGTGACGATTGCTGCCTTAGACCACTCCATATTACTAAACGTATTACATGTGTAGACAAACTCCTTCCGAATACAAACTTCCCCGCCGCGTGCAGGGGTTGTCGACCCCCAGAGTGCGTGCAGACTGATAATAGCGGGGTATGCGAATAATAGCTGGCTAAAAAACCAAAATAAGTTTTTGATACCAAAACGTGGACTGGCGTTCGCCCGCAGCGTACAGCAATCATTTGGCAGAGCCAGGGCTGCCTCCCACTGGCGACATTAGCATCTGACTGCCAATACAACCAGGGCATTTATGTACATCATCGAAGGGCGCCACACTCTGTAGAATTGTTATATTTAATAATTCTGTAGGGTTGTTTCTCTATTTAACTTCGGTGACTCAAAACTGTACCGGATAAATTGAAGAACTTAAATACTAGGAGCAAGTTTTCTATATTTTGAAGTAGGTTCAATTCAATGTGTGAGCATATAAAAAATAATTTATTGAATAAATTTATTAATATATTATTCTTAACAGTTCTCTAGAACAGTGTTTCTGAACCTGTGGGTCGCGACCCTCAGGGGGGTCGCCAAGTGTTATTCGGGGGTCGTGGTCGCAAGCAAGGCAAAAGTAAAAAGCTAGGGTTGTAGGTCATATGCTGCACTATAAGTACAAAATTTTCAATAGAAAGCTGGGCCTCTTTATATTTAAATAAATTTTCAAATCGTGGTTGTAGTTTTGAGACCTCAACAATCAAATCAATTTCTAATCGAAGCCTGTTTCTTTTCTTAGTTTTTATATTTACCATTGAAGAGAACATTAGTTCACATAAGTAGGAAGTGCCGAAAGACACTAAATTTTAAAGCTGAGCTTGCCAGCTCTGGATATTCTTCTTTTCTCATCATCCAGAAGATATCAATCGTTTGCGAATTGAATTTCATTTTAAGTATGCCATCAGCAGCTAAATATATAAGATATTCTTCCATCAGATGACACATCGGCCAGTTGAACTGACATACCCAAAAAAGGATTTAGTACCCATCTTTTCCCATTGGCAGCTTAAGAATCCAGTTCTGAAAAGTAACGTAATTTTTTGAACGTTTTTTAAATCACTGACATAGTTTACTTATGGACCTGGGGGTCGCCAGAATTTTTTACTTGTAAAAGGGTATTCAAAAACACCGCTCTAGAATGATATTATCCTTTATATCATAATCGGAAATAACCTGAATCAAGTTTTAAAAACTACTGGTGGTTTCAACTGACACGAATGCAGAATATATGTAATTTATTTTTTTATTTACAACTATGTATGTATAAAATGTATATAAACATATACACATTAGATGAACTGATTCCTGGATGTAAGGATACAGTAGTAATATATTACCTCCTCGTAGTTCGTTAGATTGTTCTAATACAACATATTTAGGAATGTCAACTAAAATTAAGATAATACATACATACATCTACAAATAGCCAGGTACCAAAAGATAACAGAGAAATACAATACCTACCCGACCCCGGAAGATCGAAAATAGTATCGGGGGCCGGAGCGGGGTACAAAGTGACCCCAGTCCAATTTGGGTTTTAATGAAGTATGATTTGAAAATGTTCCATAATATTTTTAATTAAATTTCTTATATAATGCGAACAAGATTGTACTGAATATGTCATCGTCTCATCACTCACAAGCGTCCGCCCGATAGGAGTTGTGCAACCAGAATGACGTACCTAACTGTATCGTATAAAATTATACAATACTTCCGATTGTCAATGGAAAAATATAAAAACTGCTGACCGTCGTACTGCACATTATCATTTTATTTTCTTTGGGATGTTTATGAAGGTCACAAAGAATACCAGCTCAATATCATTATTAATTATTATAATGTTTTAAAAATAAGATTTCTGGGGTTATGCTGTGTCCCATTCCGGAACGGGAGGGTTAAATATAGCTCAAAGCAGCCGCGGTAGTTTCTCTACAGGTGCTATAAAAATTTGGCTAGACAAATAAATTTTATAATCCTATTTAGTCGAAGCTATCGAGAGCCGCATTCCAGGCGAGCTAGCCACAACTTATTTAGTCTCCGTTAATCGGCGGGTCAGTTTCGTCGAATCGTAAAATGTTTGCAATATCATCGTAAAATGAAGTATCGTGCCGACAGTATCAGTTATTGTATTTTGAATCTTCGGGCCGATACAAATATTTTAGTAAAAATAATAAGGACTGCATAAGAATAAAATGTCCGAGAGGAATGTTCCGGGAGGAAAGTACGAGCATGTTCCGTGCATCTCAAACCTTTGTTTATAACTGAAAAACGAATAATTAAATTATTGACAATATTTTTATGTGTGTGTTCTGAGAACACAATGACACAAGACAAGATGCTTTTCATCGCAGAGGCATAGAATGTTGGGAATATAAGGCAAACAGTAAAGGAGAATATATCATGGATTAATTTTTATTTTTTGTGTCCCCTTGCCCTCTTCGTGTGGAAAAACGGACGTAACTTATTCTATCACCCAATAATTATTATACAACGGTAAAAGGTGGATCTAAATTGTATACATCACATCTTTAACAAGAATGTGAGCAAGAAAACATCCAAGTAGGAATCTGAAAGAGAGAGAAGATCGATGGATTACATGGACTAGTTATGCAGAAAGCGACCAACCCAAAAAACATGGAATTGAGAAAATGACTTCTAAAAATTTGAATCTACAAAAACCTAATACGTCGATATTTAATTAATTATTGCATATTTTTTGAAAAAGGGTTCACTGTAAAGATATTTTTATGGTAATTTTGTAATGAGTTTTTTTACCATTTTTATGGTAATTATAAGAAAAAAACCTTTATTTACGATGATATGAAGAGTATTACAAGTCGGATTCTATCTACAAAATGTCTGATTAACTTTCTACAAACAGTACTATCCGAGGCGTAGAAAACATTCAACCCATTATCACCGTGTACCACATGGATGTTTTCAATTAATACTTTTGTTTGCCAGTTTGATTTATAAATTTGAAGCCGCAGAAAACAGTCAAACCACTTGGACATTTTATGGATTAATACAACGGTGGTGGCCATGATGTGGGTTAGAGAAATACTGAATTTACATCACTTAGACCTTGGACGATTTCAGCACATAATGATATCGTAGTGAGCTGTCCAAAACCGTATATAACTCATTTTTAACAATTTGTGGGTTGATCGCTTTCTGCATAACTACGTCCACATTATTGTAATACATTCTAGCGCCCGATCATAAAATAAAATTATGGTGATGTAAAAGTAAAAACCTCCGACCTAAAATGCAAAGCGCATAGATAATCGAAAACGTTCAAGGCTATGGAACATTGTACTGCCTACAAGGTTTCAGTGAATCGATTCGAAACAGTAGAGATTTTATTACACTGTATTATTATTTAATATGAACTTCAATTTAGAGTTTTGAACAGGAATGTATATTATTACAAAAAATAATTCAACCACGCACACTGGAACGGTAGGAAGAATGCTCGCCTCCCCAACTATTACTAATATATATGGATATTACTCTGGTGTGCACAGATAGGATCAAGTCGAAGAAAAAACCTTTCAATGTATTTTTTAAGTTTATTTATGCTGTTGAAATGGTAAACATAAAGAATTACGCGAAATATGTCGAAGACAATAACAGTATGGAACCTTCTGGAACGCCCTACAACACTCTGGAATTATCTACAACATTCGGGAAACGTCTGGAACAGTCTCGAGGCAACGGGAACATTCTGGCAAACACCAGATATATAAAATATCGGAGATTCGAAAAACCAACGTGTTTCGCGTAAAAAGCGGAGCCAGTGCCGCGGCTCAATTAATTATTGTTTTAACGTTTGACGTGCGACATACAAGCGAATGTGCAACGTGTTGGTGGCAGTATGTGATACCAGCAACGATAAATTAAGCGTAAGTACCCAACTGGCGTTGCAATCACTTACGTGCGAATAGACGTGAAGTGAACCTATGTGGGAATATTTTAGCAAGCGATAATAAAGTGTTCCACAGACGAGTGATTAATTGCGACATGTTTAAATTAAATTCGTAAATCGACAAATTTAAAGAGTTTTTATTTGCCTCTCATAGCCACGTTCCGTGATATTATCAGTTTGTTTATACCTACTATTATTTCACTTTATATATAATATAACATTATATAAAGTAAGTAAGGCGTTACATCACCTTTAAATTTTTTAAATATTATTATTGTTTATTCCCGTGTATTCCAGACACTACCAGTACTTTCCAATTCACCGTAATAATAACATCGTAAAATAATAAAATAATAAATAATTCACGTAATAAAACGCCCAGAGTGTTGGAAAATCCTCGACTATGTGCGGTTCTTTTTGTTTCTACAGTCTCGTGACAATAGAAAACTATTTATTTGGTATCAATCTGGTCAATATAGGGTATTTAAAAAACAGAAACGTACGAGATTTGAAAATTTAACGAAAACGATCAAATGATTATGCGCCTAATTATCTCCAGCTCATTTCTGACGGAGATTTTTTAATGTACCCACTGTTCATAGCGAGGCGTACAACCTTTGAAAAAACGCCGTAAAAACAGCTCGCTAAGTGAAGCGGAAAGAAGTTCATTTAATACGAAGAAACAGGTGGTTTTATACGGGTCAAGGCGAATGAAAAAATATTCAAACCGCAGAGTTTTTTTTTAATATATTTTCGCAACAGACGTACGCGAGTACCAACGGAGCCCATCCTCGGATCCTTTCAGTTATCAAAACCGCGATGGGGCCGATTTAGCGAGCATTCAATCTGAGATTAAACACAAAATGTTGGAAAAAATAGCAGAAGAATTCTGCATTGCGCTTCGTCCTGTGATGCACCACTGCACCGAGAAAGACCGCAGCTAGCCTGGCGGCAGTGAAACAAAATCAATACCTTGTTCGAGTAAAGTTATCAGTCCCAAACACCCTTGCAGCGCAGTCAAAAAATCATGATTGTACGTACGTATATATTATGAAAATTGTCAGTAACAAAATGCCAAAATATTTTTTTAACAAAATTATTGTAAATAGCGAAATACCTAACAATAATACCAGAAATAAGAATAGATTAAGATTACCATATAAGAAAAATGTGTATACACAGAATTGTCTAAGGTACAGAGGCATAAAAATGCATGATGAGATGAAAAACATGAAGAATATAAATAAGATTAATGAGTTTAAAACATGCTATAATTATTGTAAAAATAGTATACAATTGTATAATATAATAGATTGCATAATAATAATATGATACTAGCTGTTTGTACCCGGCGTTGCCCGGGTTTAGAATTTAGCTAAAAATAAGTTTGTGGGAGGACACAAAGGTTCCGTTGTTTTGCAAAGTCTCTAATAAAAACAATCTTTCAATATATTATAGGCAGGGATGGATGGGATGTCCGGGGGAAAATGTTGCCTATTTTACCCGCCGGGACCTAAAGAATAAGTATGCAAAATTTGTAGACGCACGGTGTAGATTTATATAGATAACAGACAGACAGACATTGTTTTATATGTATAGAAAGATCACGCGCGTGTTCGAATGCAAAGTTGTGTTGCTATTTAAAGTTTGGTTGATGCTGGGGGTATTTTTTTTTTTTTTTATTAGAGACACTAACAGGATAATAGGTACATGATACTCTGATAATAAACATTATAGTGAAGACTATGCCCATTATCCCAATTACAAGTGTCTTCGGCACGCTCTAGTAACACGTATTTTTGCAATTAATTATATTTTACGAGTATATGTACATTTATGTGTTTTGTATATTTTGTGTTTGAATGTAGTGCGATTAGTATTTAATAAATGATTGATTGAATGGATCTATAGGTTCGTGTCATCGTTTAGAAAATGGATGTTGTGTATGAATGGGTTTTGGAACGAAGATAAGGTGTCTGCAAGAATATCAGCATCAATGTTAGGGTCAGCACAATACAAATTATGTATATGTGCGACACAACCTTGTGATGGGAGAAAAGTAACCGACATTATTAGTGTGCTGACTTATTCTGAAGAACTCCGGGTTTCTTATACGGGTTTTAACATGCAAATTTATATCAGATAGAGAGAGAATCAATAGCTCCGCTGAGAATCTTGTGTAGCACAACGAGATCGGATATTTTCCGTCGGGATTCAAGTTTGTGCATCTTGAAAAGGCAAGTCGATCTTCGTAGCTGTGAAGGTTGTTGTGTTGACGTGTATCGGGTCCTTTGTTTTTTTCTCCTCTGCTTGATCCTGTTCTCCCTTAATAGTTTTTAAAATTTCCTCATCAGTTATCTCGGCTGTTGAGGCCAGACCCTAATACACTGCATCGAAGCTCTCCAGCTCTTCGAGAGTAAAGGTGACTAATGTATTGAACTGCTGGATCCTCTCACTTAGAGGCGATTCACAGTCTAGTTTTGTGCAGCTGTCAAATTGTAGTCCTGTGTGGTGAAAATAATGGTGAATAGTTCCTGCTATCACCTCTTCGCAGGCTTTGCTCAGAAGAACCACTACCTTTTTACCAAGTTTTTAGTAACACATTGGTCCGTTAGCGGCAAAATAGTAATCTTTGCGGACTTTTTGGCCTTGTAACTTGAATTTCTTGAATATGCGTGGATTTTTTGACTTTCCGATGGTTCGATTCATGTTGATCTCCGCTAGCACTGGTAACGCGCTCTTTCAAGTATTTTCCATCCACGCACTACTCGTTTTTAAATTTGAGACTCTTGTTTAGTATCTCGGTATAGAGAGATTACTTCGTAACCCTAGCCACATCTCCTCCAGCAAGCTGTAGACGATGTTCCTGTGAAAATCGCTTGTCTCAAGTAAGTATTCCGGGTGTCCGGCGACAAGAAAATCCAAAGAAACGGTCTTTCTATATGTCCCCTTTTCGACGGGATTTTACAAATTTTTTTGCTATAAAGTGTGAACCATTCCATTATAGAGAGTGATTTAATACATGGGTTCTTATGGAAAACCAAACAAGTCGGGTTCACTTTTACGTTATAGAGAGTTTTTCGCTATAGGGAGTTTCGTTACAGAGAGTGACGACTTTATGTATAAGATGTAAATGTAAATATGTAAGTTGAGTAGCTTGTTGGTCGTGTGGTTAGGACACTCGCCTCGTGATCCAAAGATCGCGGGTTCGAATCTCGATCCAGACTAGCAAGTTAGTCCTATTTTCATAGCACAAGCGTTTAGCTTAGTTTGAAAATAGTAAGAATATTGATGTGACACGTATTCCGTGTTCACATCTCTATTTTTTTTAAAAAAAAAATATGCACAGCATATGACAATAGACTGTAGAATATAAAATACTAGTTAATACAGGATGTCATTTTAACTAGCTTAAGAAATAAATAAAATGAAAATATATTATTGATGGATTTGGCGTTAGCATTGTAAAGATGGCCATTAAAATGGCGGAAAACATAAACTATGTTATCTCTACATGAGTTTAAATATATTTCATATTTTACTAGTCGATTTCTTAAGAATCAGAATCTCTCATCGGTAGGTAAAGTATTAAACCAACTACATTAAAATATAGAAAAAAAAATTACATGGATAACGTTTTACAGAAAGTAAGTCAGAAATATTGAAAATCAAAATGAAAACTTGGATGGCGCTTATCTCCGTATCTGCCGGAATTTCAACCAGGGTGTGAAGAAGAGAAGTTTTACTAGCTACGAGATACCCTGCAACCTGCCTAAACCCAGTTAATAAAAATCTTAGATTTCTCTTAAATAAAAGCAGAACCATCATTGTTTTCACTGGTGAGTAGAACGAAGCGAGCCCGAATATTTCAGTGCATGACATTTGTTTTCTGGGTTCAGTGGCCAGCTACGGAAGAAGTAGCACTAAAAATGAGTATTTATTTTTTTACAAAGCAATCAAATGCATCCAAACCGAGACACTTTTTGTGGCACAAATCTGATTGATTCTCAGTTGAAAAATCACGGATATTTCAGACATAAATAAAGTGCAGTCCAATTTAAATTATGATAATATCCAGAAAGGGGACACGGAACTTCTGTGGTTAATTAATGAGTATATTTTTGTTAATACAAAAAATTACATTAAAGAATTATAAATTTTTTAGATAAAAACAAGTACATTTTGTAACGAGATGCTAAAAAGAATTTACGCAATGTCCGAATTCTTTTAACGTGTCATAACACGATCGAAAGATCGAGAACGGCCTGTAACGATCTAGGGTGATCGTTCGGGAAACGTCTACATGACTAGAAAGGCCGAGAAGCGACGAGGACCTTCTCCTAAACCCTACAATAATCCAGAAAGTACAAAAGAATCAGCAGCAGTGCGTCACAGGCGACGGCCAGGTATGCCAAGTCGTGAAATCGTGAAGCGGCAGATATCGGAGCGAATAATCGAGCAAAGTTCTTACCTGAAGAGGCGAAATAAACCGGAGCGATTACGGCGCGTTGAAGCTGGATGGAATGTTCTGTGAATGTTAAATAAAGTGTTCCAGCGATAATAAAGTGTTTATTTACAAGCGATATATTGCAAAATAGTGTCATTTACAAAAATAGCTTTAAATAAGTTTAATAGTGATCAGTGACTTCGTACATGGAATAGTTAATTAATTAGTAATTAATAAATCGCTTATTAATTTCCAGCGTTTTCATTCATCCCTCCCACAGCCATGACACGTGACAGTATCTTAAGGCTAGACGACCAAACAAGAAAGACAATTTTCTAATAAGAATGTTCTTAGGTTTTCAGAATCCTTTGGTTTGTGTTTTCTGGGGTATTATTATACAGTGTTTTTACGACCTTTCTGGTCGACATTTCGGGTCCAATTGCTAAATCCATCACCAGGGCTGATGTGGTGATGGAACCTGCAATGAAGATCATAAAAACACGCCATAATTTGCCAGACAACAGAAAACCAGAACATTGTCATTTAAATAAAAGCAGAATCTTTGAGGATCGGGAATGTAGAAAGTGCCTCCGATGTCCCAGTTGGCGAAGAAAGCGTTTCTAACCTCATATGACATCAGCCCTCTGAGAATAAATCTCTGAATACTTAGTAATGTGTGCAAGCCTTTGGTTATTAATGATTTGGCGGCTTTTATACTCCCTTCTTCTGGTAATCTGGACCATTTTTAGATTAACCCTTCCAAAGACATTTAAAGGACACCACCTTCAAGCAGAACTCTGGTGTCTCTTAAGTGGATTGATTACTTCAATAAAATGCAGCACAATATATAATAAAAGGTTTCCCGTTGCTAACAAAAAAAAACAAACTTCGGGGAGACTTCTTTATTCAATTTCGAACAGAAAATATTCTTTACACTTTGGGTGAAATGTCGATAGTTACGGAGATAAGCGACAACAAAGTTTGAATTTTTTTCAGTATTTGTTGGCACAACACTGCTTCGGCTAAACTCACACACCTTCTCACACATGCTCTACGGTTAAGACTTTTAACGGGGCCATTCTCGAATACTTGTAGTATCTGATCGTACCAGATCTTTCGCGAACGTCCTCTATTTCCGCTGCCTTCAACACTCGCCTAATATATTTTTTTAACCATCCTTTCCTCGCTCATACATTCCACACGACCAAACCATCTCAGCGATCCTTTCTTTATTTTATCTACAACGCTACAGCCAGCATTATATTCACTTCTAATTTGTACATTCTACACTCTATCAACAGACGATTTTCCGCTAAAGTTAGTCAAATATTTGAAGATTTATAGATAAAAATCGTATATTAATATGCTCGATTAAAACCAATTTAAAATATACTAGGGGTCTGTACCCGACGTTGCCCTGACGGATTTAGTTTATTTTTTAAATATGGCTCGAAGGAGCCATTATTTAGCAAAACCTCTAAATAATAACAATGCAGGAGATGGATGGGATGTCCGGGAAAGTGGTAGGGAATAATTACATATTTGTATCAAAGTTATAAAATTGCGATTAGAAATGCTTGGACCAGTTTTGCATGAAATGGGAAGAAATGTCTCCTACGTCATCTGCCGTCTTCTAAAGAATAAGTACGCAAAATTTGGTTCAGATCGGTTAAACGGTATAGGCTTTGTTTGTATATTGTATAGAGAACGGACAGACAGACATAGATATCCGCCATTAAAATATGATTGCACATTGTATAAGGCGGACGCACGTGTCGCTCGTATTATTTAATACTGAAATAGTAACCCTGAAATGGCGAACGTCCGCGTCGCTTATTCTGGTTGCAGCCAGGTCAATGGAGTTTACTACTTTAATTAGCTTGCGGAGAACGTTTACCGCCCGGCGAGGATTTGGCAGAGTCCACCGCGCTGGCATGCGGCGCACGTACCGAACGGAGCCGGCAAAAACACTAATGCCGCCGCGCCGCAAAAAGAGGGCGAATAAAGTCCGTGGCCAATTTCACGGGCAAAAAATACTGCACCGACAGCGCATTTAATTATTCTAGACGCCTGCACCCCCCACCAGGAACTGTCGCGGATCCGCACTCCGGTCGTCCAGAAGAACGGCGGAAACTAATCCATTACTCGAAGAGTTAATGTGTTTGTTTGGTCCGGAGGCGAGACGTCCGCCTGGTGACCGGAAAGATATTCAGCGGGAGTACTGTTGACAGGTCCGTCGCATCGACGAAGCAGAGCCAGCCACCAACGCCAACCCACTAAAATGTCATCGTTCTTTTCATACTTCAGTATTGATTTCAATTTCAATTTCAATTTAAATTTCAATTTTTATTTATTACATAATATGTACATCACAAACTTTATGTTTAATGCATACATATTATGAATTTATACACATATATATACATATATACACATATATATACATATATACACATATACATATACATACACATATACACACACATATACATATTGTATATTAAAATAACAATTTATTATTAACCAATTAAAAGTGACCTGTACAATCTGGTCAGAGGTGTAGGAGAATCCCGCTTCGGAAAACCCCCTCAGAGACATGGAATATATCAATATCCAAAGCGATTTTGTTCAGCATAGCTGTAGCTTTTCCAACAGGCATAACCATCGGCAGGTTGGTCCTGTATATTGGGATGTGAAACAATCTATGCTGACGATGTCTAAGGTAATTATCAGGAACATACAAACCAATGCTCTGCATAATTTCAGTATTGTCGATCATTCTGCCGGCCGAGACATTCTGCAGCAATAAGAGTGGACACACCATTTATTCACCTGGGACCGTTTTATAATCAATAGCTCCTTAAAGTTGTTTTTTTTAGAGGTATGGAACTTTAAAATGAAAAAAAAATCATAGTTATTTTTTTCGAATTGGCACTCAGTGTTGCCAATTTATAACAATAACGACAGCCAATTTGACAGATGACAGTTGATTTGTTCTTGATGAGTGCAGTTTGAACTCCTCGAACCATTACTCCTGAACAAGGCTTGCTAATTTAAATACAAATAGCATAAAATTATCTGTCCAATAAAGCCAATACCATGGTGATTAACACGATTTTTATGTGTTTTATTTCATTATAAAGTATTATTCCTCTATACGGTAAATAACACAGCACAATTAAATTGAACTGATAAATAATAGATATTGTAATGTATCTGCGTGACGTCTGTCCGATGAACGAGAGTGACAGACGGCATGAAAGAGAGAGAGAGAAAATGTTATAAAGCACGAGCCATTTTGCCCTCTCTTCTTACCACGCAGCCCTCGCCACGTGAACATTGTACAATATTTAGTATAACGAATTATTTTCGCGGGAATCTATGTTAGTCCAAATAAACATCAAGACGAAGCCAATGTTTTTCGTTGGACTCTCGCAGCATAAAGTTCCCTCTCCTGATACAAGAGAGAGAATATTACAAATACATAACAAAAATGATCGGTATATAAAATAGAAACAATATATAAATAAAGTTAGGAAAGGCAATGCTGGAAAAAGTCGAGGGAAACGTGAAGAAGAGCATTTCCCTTCCGGTTTAAAAGGATATGAATAAAAATAAATAAAAACATATAAATACTTATACAGACGACCAACGGAGAACAAACTAAAGGTCAATTATAATACTACAAACAACTTAATTTCAGAATCAGCCACCGGTTCCAGGTACCCGAAGAATCTCCCTTCTCGAAATCCACACCCGCACAGAGCCTCTGAACAAGTCTCTAGCGCAACAAGCAAATCGAGTTCCGGGTATCCTACAAGGGACATGTAATAAATCCAGAAATATTCCACCAACGTTTACTTCCCCGCTTTCTGCAGATCCACTGGAGCGACCATATGTCCAGAACCGCGGTTCTGCAATGCTCTGTTGGCCTGAGGTGCATGATGGTAGAAACGAAAAGTAGACCGTGAATATACTGTGAAAAGAATGTCCTTCAGGCTTTTTCACAGAAAAGCTCGATGTACTCGTAGACGGAAATAATCGCTAATGAACCAGAATGGCGAAGGGATTGATATATCGTTAAGATAAAGATGCTTCATATAATAAAAAATTAAAAACGAAAATCATTTGTATCAAAATAACGACACACTCACGATACACGAGAGCGAGAGATCGTATAAGAACGAGTATACCGAGAACAGATAGAGGACGCCATGGATTACTTATACAGTCGTTAAGTTCTATAACAGAGTTCCTGGGCAACATGAAGAAGATAAATAATACAGGACTCTTCAATAAGAAACTGAAAGGACTTGTGATGGAATGGAGATAGTCCGTAATTGAATCACGATTGTTCAAGAATTTAATATGATTACCTATACTTTAAAGTTTTTAAGAATTGAATTTATTGTGTATAGTTCTCTTGTATTTATTTATTTTATTTCTACGGTTGACACCTATTACAATAAAATAAAAATCTTAAACATATCTATACATTATATATGTAAATATATTTCTGCATGCATGATCGTTTACAAATGTATACATATGCATACATACATAGGTATGAAATTTATAAAACAATATCTTTTATAAAAATTGTTGTATTGTTGTTTTTTTGTTTGCTAGGGGATTTGATTATGCTAGAATAATGCGTATGTATGTAAAATGTACCTTAAATACACGCAAGGGGGACATTCTTCTGCACTGATCCAATCCCCTCTCATAAAAACGGGGTTTTGTTCATCTCTTTACTCTGTGACAGAATGTTTAAAAAAAAACATATTTTGCTAAGTACATATATCACAAATTAAGTGAAGACAATTATAAAGCGCATATCGGTATGAACAAAGACATACATGTATTAATAAAATTTAATCGATTAAATTAACGGTAAAATATTGTTAAAGTAGATTTCGGTAACGACTAACTTAACGCTGAGAATATCTGCATTTTGCACATACTCGTTTCTTAGGATGGAAAGTCTGTTGATCGTGGAGTATTTTTGGTGAGATGTGTTGCTTTTGTTGCAGTGAAAGAATGCTTGTGAACGGGTATTTCTGGCCGGTATGTGAAAAGATATGGATTATATGTACGTTTTTGTACGCTTTTGCTGCCTGGGGACTATTTTTCTTCTTGTTTACGTTATATTTGTAATAATGTATTGAAGAAAATCGGTAAAATAAAATAAAAAATCTTCAAGTGCAAAGTCCGGAAGCAAAGTATGAAGACGATCTGGGGTTCGAGAGAAGACCACCAAGTTAGTCCTAATTCTGATTGTAAAAACGTACTTAAGAACAGAACAGTTACTTTAAGAACAGTAAGAATATTGAAGCGACGGTTATTCCACGCACACGCCTCTATTTAAATATTATGTATTATGTATGTGTAAGTAAGCCCGCCATTCGACAGGAAACGGGATGATTCATACATTAAACTAATAAAAGTTTTATTTAGTTTATTTATTTACCAATTACTTTGGCGACATTTTTCTACGTTGATTAGTATGATACGTAAATTATTCACTGATTGCACGTATTAGATCTATCTAGGGATTATAATCCCGGGGTATTTTTCCAATACCAGGATTGCGGGATTAGGTCCGGTCAGAATTTTATGTTAATTTTATAATAAAGCACCTTGTGCACTTTTAATTTTAACCGTACAAAAATTAAATTTCTTCTACCTATATTACAAGTATAATTTTACAATGTACATAATTTATATTACCTTCATTACCTGCGTACTAACATGCAACAAAATTATATTTTTAGTCGGTTATAAAAATAATCATTTAAAGTGCCAAACAAAACAATAAGATATAATTAAGAAACAAAACAATATAAAGGTTATTGACAAACAAAATAATATCAAAATTAAGCAAAAAAAAATGTTTATCGTTTGTCAATAATACGAATGAAATGTTGAACAAATGTCTTAAATTCTTAATCAAACACATCGACTCTACATTTTCAGTTAATGTTTAAAAAAGTTTAATTTTTCCTAATATTTGCTTTTTTTTTAAATGAAAATTTATTTATTGGACGTTGTCCGAAAATATTATTATCCGAATAAATTGAATGGTTTAAGCATGTTTTTTGCACATTAAACAATTTACGTAGGGACCGTCGATATGGCACATTTAGCTTAAAAAATATTAAAAATTATCGACAGGAAATTAATAAGATATCAGTATCTTTTTAGAAATTTCGAAATATTTTCTCAGCACAGGGCTGAGTATACCTTTTCTTTATTCTTTTTAAATTCTATGTTATATTCTCTTTTAAAATTATTTTTGTTGTTAAGGTTTTTCAATCCCGGGATTACGGGACCAGAAAAACGTACGGATCTTAATCCCTGATCGTATACTAATCTATTATAACGTAATATACCTGCGTTTAAAAACGTACGGATCATAATCCCTAATCGGTACATTATCTCCAGGTAACCATTCTTCGAATTGTGAAATCGGGCGTATCTCCAATACATTTTTGCATTGATCTTAAGGCCCCCATTCACGGGCACTCCATTTGCCAGCACTCCACTCCATCACTCCAAAACTCGTCGTGAATGTGAAAAACCGCGTGGATTTTATGGCATCACTCCGAACGTTGGATTTCCAAACATTCCAAAATCCATTGCGGCGTGGCTCCAATGGCCGCCGTCCAACTCATCGTGAATGCGGAACCCGCGCGCCGCTCCACGCCACTCCACGCCGCGCTGCTCGTGAGTGTCAAAACTGAAATCCATTTTGAGGCTCAGTCAGCCGCGCGCTCTGGTGAAGGACGGACGGATGCGTGATGTCGGGTAAAGAGTTTGTTTTGGAGCTGATTGAGATGTACAGGGAATCGCCATATCTCTGGATGACCTGTCATCATAATTATCATGATCGAAATAAGCGAAATGCCGCTATGCAAGAACTATTGTTATTATTCCAGAAGGTCGATCCATGCGCGAATAAAGATACAGTTCAAAAAAAAAAGCGTCTTTGATATTTTTCAAAAAGAATTAAATAAGATATTTTGTTTATTAATTTGACAGAATTAATATGAGTAATTGAAGTTGATCAACTAAAATCACCTAGTTTAAACCTAGCAATACATTACTGAATGTTTATGTAAACGCTTTGACACCTTTTTTAAATTTATGTCACTAAAATAATAATCTTAATACCCATGTTTGACTAGCAGATTATCACTATGCAAGGTTTATTCATATAAATAATATTAAAGTGTCTTTCTATGTGTCTATCCGAGTTAAAACTTTTCTAAAAAGATATTAAATATTAAAAGGTAAAAATTTCAATGCGCTACAAATTTCTTCAGATGCCAGACGCTAAGTAACGAAGTGTCGTTGTTAATCTCTCATGGGGAGGTATTGATTGTCTCATGTTCGTGTCCGGTAGTTGCACTTAAACTGATAAAAAAAATGGAGTGGCTTCGCGTGGAGCCAGTGATCGTGAGTGTGGTACGAATTTGGACGTCATCCACCGATGTGGAGTGCTGGCAAATGGAGTGCCCATGAATGGGGGCCTTTAGCGCGTCGTCTTAACTATATAGGAACGGCCTGATCCTTTTCCAGAAATGACCGACCAAATCACGATTGAAGGTGGGTCCGGAGCTCACCGTCAAGTGACGTCACTTGACCTCCGGACCCTTGACCTCCGGACACTTGACGTCACTTGAGCTCCGGACCCAAACGGTTGTACGCTTTTTGGAGAAGCAGCTCATCGACAAGGCGCCCTGAAGATGAACAGTGAGATCTGTTCGAAACGTCGGCAGACGACTGGTCCTGACGACCAGAATTTGACGCGGGTTACCCCCAAAGTAGTTAGAACTAACACATATTGTACCCGTGAAAGCCTTCGATTTAACATATATATTATATATATATACATACATACATATATATATATATATATATATGATATATTTTAGAATTTATTTATCATTAAACTATGACTTAAATTATTCTCGTAAGATATTGTAAAAAAAAAAAATTTTTGAAAACGTTAAGACAGTGTAATCTCTTAAGCGAAACTTAATAAAATCATGTAAAAAATCTAACTGAACTGCGTAAATAAAACACAACATAGATTGAATGACCAATGCTAAGTAGGTTAATATCCGGAAAATAAGAACCATTTATAAGAAATTGTTTCATTTCATTTCTATTCGATAATACGGGATGTCAACACGTAAAATGGTTCGATCGAACGAACACCGCCGAGTGACCTGTGTCATCGGCTCGCTGGATATTGCGCGGGAGTGGGAAGTGGAAGGTTATGAGAAGAGCGGCCCGCAAGAGGGCGGAAGTACAAAAGCCGACAAATAGGGATGGGTAAATGAAAAAAAATATCGATATATATCGAATCGATATTTTTAAAAGTATCGAAAATAATCGATATACATTGCGAAAATATATCGATATTATTTTTTCGATTATCCGAGAAAAAATATCGATGACCAAAAAAAGGTCGCCAGAAAAAAGTGAAAAAGATACCCAAAAAAAAGTTGCCAAAAAAAAAAAAACGGTTACCCCAGAAAAAAAAACGATATATCAAAAAAAAAATGTATCGAGATTCGATATATAGCGAAGTAATATATTGACGATAAATATCGATATTTTTTACACATTCTGGAATAAAGCTATATTTATTTATTTATTTATTTACCCATCCCTACCGACAAATCATTTCGCTTCCGAATGGCTGCTCGCACGGATAACTCAGAGAAACAATTCGTTATCGCGAGACTGACACCAAAACTAGGTGGCGCATGCTACTTCCGCCGACAAAATTCAATGTCAAGTATACTTCGGAACATTTTACAATGAAGTAGGAAACACTTCTCGACTATCCACAACACTTCAGGAATTACAAAATATTTATTGTACTTGAAGTAGTGTTGAATGAACCGAGGATAAATATTGATTTCGAATAATTTACTAACAGGCACGTACCGTCAGCACATTGATTAATAAGTTGTAGTAGAGTAAGAGCCAGCGACAGCCAGACAAATCTTATAGTATCAAACCCGAAATATTTTCACTACATGTACACTATAGTAGCTAACAAGTTATGGATATTACATCATTTGAGTGAAGGGGATTTTGGTAGACAACAGGTAATACAGGTACAAACGTGTAAGTCATACGTAAAAACAAAGAACCTGATTTTAATGTTTAATAAAGGGACAGTACCTATAGGTTTTTTCATAAACATTAGCTTGCAATTGAGTTAGTGTGGGTACAGTGCGTAATACGCGGATTATTTCGTTGTGTTAAGTTTATGGATACGAGAGGGGCGTATCCGTAAACTTAATACAACGAAACAATGCGCGTTTTACACACTGTACCCACACTAGCTCAATTGCAAGCTTATATGAAAAGACCTATATATACTATACACTCATATTAATGATTGCCAGATGCTTTTCGCTGGTCATTTCTTCCGCCGGACGCATTGAAGCTCTATAATATAATCATGTCATTTAGGTTATAATAACAAGTCTGAATTTTATATATTTTATTCGGGCCACCATTTAGCAATATTACCTGATACCAAATTTTGTTACGTTTTACTTACACATTTTTGTACCAGTATTACCTGCTATCTACCAAAACCCCCGAACTCAAATGTCATACTATCCAAACCTTTTTACATACTATAAATGTACATGTACATAAAATATTACAGGTTTGATATTATGACATAAGTCTGGCAGTCACTGGGTTCTTTTATATAGGGGTTTTGAATTTTGGAAAAATAAATAATTACTCTGGTAAAAAAATATATTTACTATAATTGAGTATACTTTAGCAGTAAAAAGTCCGGGGTAGTCTTTTTCATTCTATTTTAAATAGAAAATATTATTTTCACTTTGGCTGAAATGTCAACAGGAGATATACGACATCAAAGTTTGCATTTTTTTCAATACTTTTGACTTGCCTTTAACACGTTAGACCAGCCATACTTAACCTGGGGCCCGCGGGCCGCGTACGGCTCGCCGAGCTTTTACATGCGTCCCGAAACACATTTATTATCAGGAACGTGATTAACAAAAAATCGGGCCTTGTAAGTTTCGAATATATTGAAATACGCGCGAACAAAAAGACAAACTCCTGTCGTTTTAAAACCAGCGATTTCTATGGTTTAAAAACGAATTTATTAGTTCAACCATAGATAATTTCAACCACACAGTGTAAGTTTTGTGTTTGTCAAGTAATTATTTTAGCCATTTCTTTATTGGTCCTCGTATTCCACATTCATCCATGACTGTCAGTAAAATCTCGTGTGCCAGTGTGTCGAATATATTTTTTGAAATCTATATATATTATATTTCCTTTTTTATTATTCAAATAATTCACAAATATTTTGAGTACGTCCAAATCTTTGTACAAACTGATGTTGTATTTTTAATGCATTGTGCCTTTACGGTTTCCCGCCACAGTATAGTCTATGCAACTCTGGACGTTTTTTCCTTTAATAATTTCTTCCCTCATTACGTATGTTAAGGTGTTGGAATCCGTACCCATAAATCATGTTTTCGTGTGCGTTTATAAATCTATTGTGTTTATGATAACGATTTTAAGACACTAAACAAAAATAAACCCTTGTATAAAAAACGTTAGTTTTGAGTTTAAAATATGTTTTACTTTACTTTGTAATACACACACAATATGAGTTATTAAATTACTACTATAGTTTCGAGAGGAGCAGTCCCTCCCATCATGTATAGATAATACCTAAGTTAAATACAAAATTTATCGTACCGTACGAGTACCGCTGCGTCAGATTATCAAGGAAGTAATTTATATCGAAAATTAAAACTTCATATAAAAATTAATTTTGACATGCATTATATGAAATGCATTATATTAAACCTTGCAAAAATGAGGTTTAAATTTCTGCATGTTTCAATAAAAAAATTACTTGTATCAATATCAAATGTAATATTTTTTTAATATTCGATATAAATTACGTTTATGATAGTTCAGTCCAACGTTTAAAAAAAATAAGTCAGAAATATTGAAAAAAACTTCTAACTTTGATGTCGCTCACCTTTTTGACTTTAATCAAATGCAAACTTCTATGAGATAAGTCAAAATGAAATATTGTCTCAAAACATTCCTAGGACAATTATTTCATCAAAAAAAATGTAAGCTGCCTTAGTATACCACTTCTCTTTGTAAATTTTTCATTTATATATTTGATCTTCTTATTATCCTCCAATATGAGTTTTTTATTATCTTCTATGAATCTTACTTTTTCATTACTAAAATTATACTGTACCTACCTACCAGTAAGTAGTTCATCGGTAATTCAGAGAAAACACTTATGTAAAATGGTCAATATAATTGTCATACTTATATTATTGTTAAACTCATTATTGATCAAGTACTATAATAATCAAATATCTAACGTTAGTTGTTGATTTTTTATTTAATTTTTTAAATGTTTTATTTAATTGTTAATTACACAATATAATTAAACAAATAAAAAATGAATACCTACATTGTATTACTGATTACGTTCTAAAAATACGTATTTATTTTTTTATGTTGGATGTTTCTACTCAACAAGCTTGAACCTGGGTCATTAATTCTCCATTTTCATAACAATTATGTATATCACGTGCAGCTCATTTGAGTGTACTGACACTGCTGACTGTGTATTATTATGATTATTATTAAAAAATCTTGCCAAGATAAATATTTTTTTCATTTAAATCGTACTAAAAAAAATTGCATAATAGTTGTTCCATTGCATCGACTCTGTTCTATCATGACCTAGTGCCATAACGCAACCCAGTCTGCCGCGCACGTTGCCAAACGGATGAAGGTTATGTTTACATTTTGTTGTGCAATCCAAACACCAGTAAAAGTAATGAAAATCTTATAAACCTGCATGGAATCTGCGCTTATTATTTCCGTCTTGTATTTCTCAGCTAATTCCAGAGATAACTTCGTTTTCCCGGTTCCTGTAGCACCTAAAATTATTATTAACGGCACACGCGAAGAAAAACACATTCTAGATACGGCCATTGTAAACGTCAAACTTTCGTTTCTGACTTCAGTCTTGTTTGGCAGGCTGGCCAACCCACGTCGCTCACGAAGTATTTAATAATGTGAAGGTAGGAACTTCGATATTGTATTCAAATATGTATATAAATATTTATTTATGCATAAATATAATTAATAAAAATGATTTTATTATTACATAAAATATAATAGTGTCCAAAATTATAACACTTCAAAATAAAAATAAAATTTAACACTGTTTAGGTATATTAATTAACTCAACAGATTGTTCATATTGGCAATTGATTTGCCAATATGAACTAAATTTATGTGTGCACAAATGGGATCTCAGCGAGTTCAATATAAAAATACACATATAATAATAACTTTCTTCTAAAATTACTGGAACTTGAAAAGCACCTTTGTAATTCAACTTCAACATTTTTTTAATACAGGGGTTGTCAACCTTTCCATGCAAGTAATATTTTTTATATTCATTCAAAATGTTAAAAATTAATTTAGTAAGATTATAAAATTCAAGTATAGCGCATTTCTCACTATCGAATATGTCATAAGAATTTTTATATAAATAAAAGCTTCTTGACGAAAACGATGATATTTAATAAAAAAAATTTTGGCATTTTATATGGTTTTTGGCACATATTTGGTTTTTCGTATGGAAAACGATGATATTTGATAAAAAAAAATTTTTTGATGAAAGAATATTGTAACGAAATGGCAAAAGAGATCACTAACAGAATCCCTCATAATGTCCTCTCGGACCTTCCACCACTACATTCTGGAACATACTACGGTACTCTGGAATTAGCTACGACATTCGAGGAACATCCGGCGAAATAAATCAATGCGACTATTACAAGCGAGAATTGGATGGAACGTTATAATGAATGTTAAATAAAGTGTTATCCAGTGATAATAACAAATTCTTATAGTGATATATTTCAAAATAGTGTAGAATAAAGAATGGCTTTAAGTTAACTTTTAATTTTATAGACACAAAATTATTTCGTGAAGACATCGTTGATATTGTCGACCGCATTTGCACAGGTACCCAAATGCAGAATACAGGTTTTAATCTATTTATGTCCTCATTGTACTGTATTTTTTGATATATGCGAATAAACATATATATTTAATATTCCTTTTTTTTACATTCGTTATTTTATCTGCATTTGTGCTCAATACTTTCTATCTATAATTTTTATGCATATCTTTAATATATATGAAATAAATTAAGTATTTATTATTAAATTTTTAAATATATGTTCACTTATCAACTGATTAAAAGAAAAGATAAGCAAACCATGTACATATTAATACCAAACATTCCCTGGTGTATTTTTTTTTATAATTGCTTAACAGATTGCTTACTCTATTTACAATGCAAGTTATGGCGTGAAGTGTATGGTGGCGATCTTCCGTTTGATGCTTTACATCGACATGATCGCTCAATTCATTTAATAAGTACACACTGGTGTGCTTATTCATTACATCCGCTCTGCATTTTGGGACTGGATTTCTCTAATTATTTGGTACAAACAACACGGCTAGGTTTTCCTTCTGCGCGACCGAGGCTGCGGCAGTTACATTCCCTCAGCAGTACTCCATGGTGTATGAATTTAGGATAATTAACTGCATAATACATACATAAGATAAGTGTAAAATGCACATGTATTTTTGCTCAGAGTTTAGGAAATGGAGAAAGAGATGATTACAGGTTGCGAGGAATAAAAAGTACATTTTGTTGTATGTTTTAATTGGTAAAATTAAATCATCATACACATAATTAAGGAACAAAACCAAAAACTTGAATGAAAGTTAAACATAACATGTAATAATTATGTAAGTACATAAAATTGTATCGCGCCCCTGCTACTTGATTAGCGGAAGCGAAGTGAATCGGGTCCGATCCGAGGCGGCCGCTCCTTACTGAATGAGAAAGCCTGAACAATCGAGTTATCTAAATCATAAACTAAAATACTGTCCATCAATAAACAGACTCTTCTAACTAGATATACTTCTACACGACCACTTGTGGCAGTGCTGGAAATGTGCCTCGTAGCTTATTTATATTAATTATTACAGATCAAATGGCCAATCTTAAGAAAAGAAATACATGATTTACGAATGGATGTTCCAACACAGTTAAAATGTAACCAAATTATACAAAAGGCTCAATATATCGATAAATGGATCTTGTCCTCCCTATAATTAAATAACTAACATGGTATATAACAAAGTAATGTAGAAATCAAAAGGCAGGTACAAAAATCGAGAATCCACTTTTTCTCCCTAGTATTTCTAAAAGTAACTAAAAAATATCATATAAAAGCTACATAAATCAAACAAAAGTTTCCACTACTTCAATATACAATTTAAATCTATTCCAATTTATACATACACACTCCAATATATTTTTATATATAGGCTTCATTTTGGGCCGATCGAAGGATTTTATAAAAACATATATATATAAAAAAAAAATTAAAAAAACACCTCCGATCAGTCTTACGCGACGCACATTTGCTGGAAGTTAAGCGGTACAAGAGACCGCTTCTTTTAGTTGCATTTTTTGTATTTGAGATTTATATACCTTAATCTAAATATATATTTCCTTTTTGGGTAAAATAAATTCTATATCATCACAAGGCACATTCCGCACTTACATTTGTTGTGTACATTCATGGGCCTACCACACGCACAAGTATCACCATACTTTTGCATGCGCACGCCGGTTTGTAAACGGGGCACCGTGTATAAAACACCAACTACACGCGCGGTGTTCCGTGTACAAACCGGCATGCGCGCGCAAGAGTGTGGTGATACCTGTGCGTGGTATAGGCCATTACCAGAGCGAAAGTGGCAGAAGAATCCCAGGCAGACCGACCGTAAACCCCGAGCGCGGTCACCTTACACCTCTCGCTGACTGAGTCAGTCGCGGGTCCACTGTATGAGTGGAGGTAACAAAATATTAAATACAAACTACTCGCGATTCGGGATCGGTCGATCCATTGCCTCGTCCATCTGCCCAAGCTATAGCGTGTCCAGAAATGTACACAGTCGAAACAGACACGACAAAATATGTCAATAACATAGCATGCAGTATATTAAATAAAAATTACAACAATTCACACTTTCGAGTAAAATACAGTTGTGTGGGTGATTCAGCAGATACACGTGTAAATGTAAAAGTGAAACTATCCTAAGGAAATAGGATTACACATTAATAAAAATTGGCATTAAAAATGTACAAATACACGATTATGTCGCGACCAAGCGGCGCGCGGCGCCCGAAGATGTCTCGGTATTCTCTAATATTGTAAAAAAGTGTAAAAATAAACATTTGTCATTTTCAGTATAAAAACGTGTTTTACGTTGAAAATCTAGGAACATTAATTATTTGGGAAGAACGACGAGAATCATCGGCGGAAACCGCTCGCGGTACTGTCCTCGAGACAATATTACTATGTACACATTGGGCGCCGTCCTGCGACGGGCACCGGCACGGCTCACTCTACATTACAAGTATCGCTAAAATATTGTATCATTATATAAAATGTAAAAAGCTTAAACTTAACATAAGCATATTAAAAAATCGATATCGAGTCAATACCACCATCATTTACTATTTACACGCAACAGCCTGAACATGAAACCGAAAACATCAAATAAACAATTATCCACGGCCGAAAAACATATATGATGGCCTCCCCCGTACAGGCAATACCTCTAACAAACTAAACAACAAAACCATCAAACATCTAGCGCGAGCTGACGCGCTATGTTACTCTTAAGGATCTAGCTTACTTCTAGATATACAGGATACAGGTCGTCCCGTGCGTTCCGTCAGCGGGTTCCTCCTGCCGAGGATACCGACTCGCGCCAACCGAGCTGCGGCGCACCTCGCGCTGCGGGCGGGCTCGCGGCTGGTGAGGGAAGGAACGGTAAGACGCCGAAGCGTTTAGCGGAGTTCGGAAGCGAACCTCCGGGCGCGGGGCTCGAGAGCCGCGCGCCGACTGTACTGCGGGCCGGGGGCCGGGCCCCTCGGGGGCGCAGCCTAGGCGGTGGGGCGTCTGGCCGCCAGGTCCAGCCGCAGGTGGCGCACGCGCGCCAGCAGCCGGGACTGCCGCGCGCGCAGCTGCTCGCGCTCGCGCTCCTCCGTCTGCAGCTTGGTGCACAGCTTGGCGGCCTCCCGCAGCACCACCACCTTGGGGGCGCGCTCCTTCTCGCGGATCGCGGGAACCTCTCTCTTCAGCTCGTCGAAGAGGTTCTTCAGCCCGATGCGGCGCTGCCGCTCCATGTCGTTGTGCAGGGAGCGCTTCTCGATGTTGTCCGCCTCCGAGTCGGAGTTGGGCGACGAGAAGCCGCGCCGCTCGGAGGGGGACCGGCGCGGGTCGGCGGCCGCCTTCTTGCGCTTGCGGTAGCGGGAGGCCTGCGCGGGCGGGGAGCGGTCTCTCTGGCGCTTGCGGGCCCGGGGGGGGCAGGCGGGCCGCGGCGGCTGCGGGCCGCGCGCCCCCATGGCCGAGGCCACGGTCCGCTGCAGCTGGTGGCGGTCCAGGGCGGACGGGTTGGTGGGCAGCGCCACGGCGCCTCGGACGCCCGGCGCCAGCTTCTCTCCCAGGGACTCCACATCGATCTCCTCCTCTTCTGTTGAACAAACAAAATAGACGACATTAGTCGGACAACATCGAACATAACGAGTTAAGCGAGTCGCGAGACGCTCGCCGAGCCGGTCTCGCGCGGTCCGGCGGTTCGTAACGTTCCGCCATTAAACGGAATCGTTCGATAAATCTCGCGCGAAAAGCGCCAAACGCGGAAAAGAGAAATGCCGACACCGCCGCGGACCAGTTTTTCGGGCGCGGGTCTTTGGGAGCGGAATGCAGCGCGCCCCGTACCCGGGGGACCGAGGAGCTGGCGATCTCGGTAGCGATGTCGCGGTATGCGGCAATTCGGCGCGAACCCGGTCCGCGGGTGGTGCGGACGATGTAGACGGTAATAACTCGAGGGCAACACGTCGTGTTAATGAATTCGGATGATTTATACACATTCCGCGGAATGGGCCGAAGAATTTGCGGCCACGTGGGGCGGGGCGGCAGGATAACGACCTCGGTCAAGGCGCGGCGCGGGGGGCGAGGAAGGCGGCCGTCTGCACTCATCGATCCGCGAACTCTGACGTCACTGCGCGCCGAGGCGGGCGCACGCGCCGTGGCGAGCGATATGTCGCGAAAAGGGATGGTTCCTCGGCTCGCGGCCGTCCGCCGCGGGAGGAGGGCCGCGGCTCCGCTTCCCAGCAGCCGCGGTCCCCCCGCGCTGGCGGGAACTCGAGCGCGTGCGCACTATCGCAAGGTGGATCGTCAATAATTAGACTAATCCAGATTGGAATATGATTTTACGTCACCTAGTGTCATAAATACTGCGCCACGTGCAATTCGCTATAGGGTGATTTCGCCAGTGCTCCGGCCACCGGCAGTAGTCGGCTACCAATTACTTCATCTTGAATAAACTTGACACTCGCGATATAATTCAATAATATTTTTGAATGCTAAGAAGTCGGCCACTATTCCGCGAAAGAAACACAAAACTGCACCTTTTTGCGCTTATTTTAGGTATCATTTAAGTAGTCACAAAAAATGACGGTGGTTATGAGCTATTAATTTTTATTCTGGTTTTTCGGAACCATCGTTAAGAAAATTTTCAAACTTTAAGTAGAAGTTGAATTAATTTGTTTGCACTGTATAAGTAGCATGTACGGGCAAAAACATGAACCAAATTCATGAGTTTAAATGATAAAACAGACATTTTCAATATTTTTATGTTGAAACTCGTGCGGTGAATTACTGAGACAATTTTCTCTATAAAATCTAGTGGTCGGCTGGGGCGGCCGACTACTGGCGGCGTATATTGGCTTTTATTTTTGTCTCTCACGCTGTTAATGATACAAAATTTACTAAGATTTTATATGTTATGTTAGTGAAAATAGCACTACTATATAATAGCCAGTGAACGGCTGCTAGTTACCACACTGATAATGTTTTTTTTAACTTAGAAATGTGGGGCCGACAACTGGTTGACGTATTAAAATTGATGTACCATTGGTCGGCCATGCTGCGTCTCAGGGCGGTTTTGGTAGATGAATTTTATCTTTTATTATCCTATTGTTAACTAAATACGGGAATTATTAATTTTGTATCCATGGCGACTAAAACTAAAATACGTTTTTCATCAGTATACTGATGACAGCTTTCAAAAAGCCCTTTAAGCGGTAAGAGAAGGGAAAAAATACACGCAGCTTGTCAGAAATTGATGTTCCTAGGGCAAAACCGCAGGACCGCATCAAGGGATGGGAATTGGATAAAACACGTCAAATGGAACCAAATCAGTTTATATCGTTATCCGACGAAAACAAAATTTTTGAATAGTTATTAGCATTAGCAAAATATCATTTCCCTCTGAAAAAACAAGAACTTCCGACTACTGTGCAGCAAATTGTGAAGACAGAAAAAATAAAAAACACCTTTCTAAGATGAAAAACCGGGGAAAAGATGGTATTTATTATTCTTACGCCGGCTGTAATTGCGGTAAGCATTATGAGCGCCTACTAAGAATAGGAAAAATATAAGAAGTTGATTTAAGTTCTTGAAAACCCATGTAATAGAAAACAATTATGAAAATGTGTTAGAATTAATGGATTATTAAAAGAGACGAAAGCGGCTTTAATCAAAATTCCCAATCGAAAAAATAATTATCTTTCCAGTTTCTAGTAGATTGTAAGTGTATTTTATACGTATTTTATATATACCTATGAACAAATTGAGAAGATTTGTCGAAAAACTTAAAAAGATTTAAGTATAAATTCAAAAAAAAACCTGTATAGCACAAAATCAAAAAGACGCCTGGCGGCCCTGTGCTAGAATCTGATGGCCGACTACTGACGCATAGGTAGCCGACTTCTGGCATATAGGTGGCCGACTACTGGCAAAATAGCAATTTTTCATTAAAATATTATTTTAATTAATATGATTTGGCTAATTCTAAAAAGCAATAAATATAATAAAAATAAACTCGCTGTTCTTTAATACATACGTGTTTTTCTAAACCACCTTTAAAAAAGGAACTAACAATGATTTTGCAAAGATGAGTTTTTAGTAAAATGGCCGACTACTAGCACAATCACCCTAGACTGTGTTGCATTTTCTGGAATCGCGAGATGCCCAATCAGACGATCTCACTTTCGAGCCAAATAAGTTTGTCCACGGAGACTCCCTTAAACATTCGATTATAATTTTTATCGAGTGAACTGAATGTATAAAGTATATAAAGGTTTGCGAAGCGGACATATAAACACCTCACCGTTAGCATGGCCCGTCACTATTGAGAAAGTCTGTCGCCTTATCAGAAGAGAAAAAATATAGAAAGCAATCTCCGCAAAACTTGCGCGGTATGAGGCCACGTAGGCAACGCCCAGCCGGCCGGTAACGAACCGTCGCTGGTGGTGAGAATTGGACAATTCCTCGGCGGTCCAGCGAGAGAAATGCGGTCTGATAAGTCACTGCGACCACGCCCGCCCCCCTCCCTTCGCGCCGAGACGATTACATTGTAATGGCCGTGTGTGTCGCTTATGAAATGGACCGCATTCTTCGGTGCAAAGAAACCGCGTCTGATCTAGATCACGCGGGCGGGCCGGCCCGTCGTCAACGGGCCCGTCGTTAACCGAAACAACCGGTCCAACTAGTTCGCGTACTAATTATCATTTTCCTCATAGAAGAAGGATTATCGCGAGGGGCGTCAATTGTAAGCGAAGAATGCAAAAAGGATCGGGAGTCCGTTATGCGGAATTGGAAAACGCAAAAAGAAACGGGTACACTGACAAGGAAAACGGGATTTACACGAGCTGTTTAGGAATAAATAGGATTCAGTCAGGTTAGTGCGGGTATTGGTCATCAGTCACCAGTCATTAGTACCCGATGTACGGGCGCAGCGAAGCGAGGCTAAAAACACGGTGTCTGTGCCTGAACTTACTTACACACTCACTTACAGCACTTAGTGCCTGAGCTTACTGACTCACTCACGTACATTATGAAAGCTATTCATTTAAATAAATACCCCAAAAAGCGATCCATTTTGTTGCGATAAACCATTTTTACGTAACTCTGTACTTGTCGCACATAGGTATATGGCGCCGGATATGTCGCGAAAATTAAAATACATATTACAAACTAAAATTGGAATATGTTGTTACGTGTTACGTACAATTACGTGAAAACTAGTCTACCGATGATGTATAAAATTTAAATTTCATGAAATAATAGCGAGGTATTGTCTTTGTACGCAAGAACGTAGTAATGCTGTATAACAGAACGCTAAATGGAATAAACGTATCGTTCTCGTCACGGTGTAGCTGTCTGGTCAAACCGCTAGACTTTACATTAGCGGTGATAAGTCTCCCGTGCCTCCACAAAGCAATAACGGGGCATGGGGCTCGTTTGAAACCGGATACGAGAACTAACAAGACAATCATCATACTCTCTCATTGTCCCGCTGGTCGCCGCCGCCAGACAGGGAGTTCGACCGCCGCGACGAGTCGACATTTTCGCGAGGTCGAGTGTCTCTAGACCTTGACAACCCGGGGTTGGTGCGACACTACCGATACTTACCAAACGAACGCCTCCCTAGAGGCTCCGAAATATCGCAAAAAGGCGTTGACATTTCAGAAATCGTGTTAAAATAATCAATTTGGTCTACCGGGTGAAAAGAAGCCTTCGAACAGGCAACGGATTACTGTCAACACCGAAGGGCAAAGCGGACTAGAACAGGACACTAGCGGACGTTGACCCACTTAAGGCCTACGTGTGGGGTTTTAAGGCATACATACATACATATCCAACCACCTGAAACTGCGAGACATTTGAGTCTCCTCGCGTTCACCGCGTGCGTCGCTCGTGCGAAAAAAATTAACGATACATATCGGAATAAGACAATTATTGGAACCGGTAGACATAGCGGGGTAACGTGGAAGAAATTGAGATTACGTAAATCAAGCCACTGTTCCGCTTAGGAGCGCAGCTCACGACAGTCTGCCCCAACACCCGGATGCGGTGTGAGGGTGATACCGAATCAGAACGAAGATCAATAACACCGGCATAAATATTCACGAATCGGGTCTCGCTGCCACTTATGCGGTGCTCTCCGGATCACGAACTCGCCGCGCGACAAAACCAATTATTATACTCGGCGACCGGTATCGACATTCAGCTGCCTGGATTGTGATTAGCTTCGAATATAAGCATACCGCTAGACAAGAACGTAAAAATAATACGTGTTTGCAGTCAGCGACGAACGTCGGTCGTGTCCTCGAATTCCCTCGTTGCGATGGCTCTCGCCCGCTTTAACATCTCGCAGTTCGCGGCTAAAGCGACCGTCATTTTTCAGGAATTAACTAACCGATAAACCATTACGCCGTACTGACACATAACTCCGGCCTCACCCACATTCATACAGCTATACATGCAAGCTCGTAGTGTCGAGAACCCTTATAGGACCATTTTCCAGTATTTGTTTACCCGCCACGTCTTCAACGGTCATCCTATATTATATAAGTTTTCCTATTATCTCTTCGTTCATTCGCTCAACATGACCGAATTACCTAAGCGACTCTTTTTCGATTCTATTCACTATACCAAAATAATATTCATATTTTTTCCTAATTGGGATAGATAAATTTGCTGTACAGCCTTAGTGATAACAAATTAAAGTAGGACAGTCATCCATTATAATATAATAAAAAATTGGCACATGACGTCAAACCCGTGATACTTGGCGGTTTATTAACCAAGCAGGGGCAGAGGCTTTAATTACGAGAACCCATCATACAACCAAATGAAAATCCGCAAGCGTGGCCTGTCGCCACGCCGCGCACATTCCTAATCCCATTAGAGCAATCGCCGATTTTAGTTATGTCTCTCCTGACGGAAAAATAGCACCGGCAGCTATGTACTGGTGGTCCTCGTGGCTACAAAACATGAGACGAGCGGCGCACGACTTGCCCTATATTCCGGGTTGATTCAGACCGACCCAAACCGGATTCTCGCGGCTAATAATTCCGAGCGTGGGACGCCGGCTAGCAACAGGCGGGACGCGGCCAGCTTCCTTCCTTTCCGCCCCGCGATCCCGAAGGGACCTAATTAATTGATGTTGTACTTATCATTTCGCTATATACATATATTTTGAAACGTCACGAAAAAGAACGGTGTATGCGTACGAGTATAAAATGAATTATATACAAATAGTTTCGTCTCTGTGAGATTTCAATAATTTATCCTTAATTAATTATATTTATTTAGTTTAAACGCGGTTTTATCTTCTAATATGCTGTGCGTACGTGCGTGGTGTGGTGGGAACGATAATGCACCCGCGATAGTTTTTCCTGGCTACCCTTGGCAAGTCTTTTGCCAGGTTTTTTCGTGCCGTTTAGAAGATTTTTTAATAATAATGAAAAAATATGTATAAAAATTAGGAAGATGTTACAAAATGCACGTCAACACCGCGCAAGGTTAACGCGGTAATTCATGCGACATGCCTCGACCTCGACGTGACCGTTGCTAATTTTGTTAATAATGTTTTGGTACGCACGTATTATACGTTCGAATGGCTGTTGATTAGAGTAAGTATATAAAACAGTTTCGGAGCTAGAACAAATAATCTAAATTGTTATACGTATTAAAACTGGTTACAAATAGAACACTCGTACTGTTAGCCACACACGTATCGCTCCAAAAATGGAACGATGATTGACCGCGAAGGCTGTCAAAGGCCAATAAAATGAGATGACATCGCCCGGACGACATAAAGAAGAGGTCCTCCAAGGATGGAGCCGAGCGGCCGAACTGAGTCACTCCATTCATCGCGAATGCACGCTCCGTGACATCACTCGGCGGTTCGCGGAACCGGGAGGTGGCCGCCTTTCGTTTCTGCGAGTCGTGATAGAAATCTCAACGCGGCCGAGTCTCCACCGAAAAAACCAATTCAGCGGCTTCGCGAAACGAGGCGTGTCGCTCTCTGGGAAACCTTACTACCGTCTCGGGATTACCCTAGTACATCGGAAGGAGAGGCGGACGGAGGACAGAATAACGAAGGCTCGCGTGACGGCCGCCCCGCTCCGGCCGGCGCCCAGTCCAGATGACCACAATTACAAGCCGAGGCAGGGCGGAGATTCCTCGCGCGCCACGCGCCACCGGGTACTTGTCCTAGACGCAAAACGCCGAACTCACTTTCTACTTCGGTAGGAACTTTCGCTGATTGACGGCGGTCGGATTCGTCGGTTCCGATTATCCGTAAAGCGACACACTCCGCCCAGCGTCGCGAGCTCGGCAACTGGTATAATAAAATACATTAAAACGTATACATATATTACGAAACAATCGTAATAGTCACGTGATGCGCGAGGAGTGCAACTGAGAGATGGGTAATGACTCGAGATAATTGCATACAACCTGATTAACGACTGAAATGTAAAAAGTCGCTCAGCAGGCGGTAATGGATGCACTCGCGGAGGCGCTCGCCCGGCCAGCGGAGCGCGACGGCTACTGCGCCGCCGACGCTAGACCCGCCATCATTCGTCAATTCGACAGTCGCGGTGACCGCACAAAACGGCGCGCTTTAACACCTCCGTCGACCTTCATCGATCTCGCGAGGGAGAGAAAGAGACAAACGATGAAAAGCTGGAAACTAAAACGGCCAACGAAAAACGTCTTCCGAGTGACGAGTGGCGGATCGGTCGATGATGAAATGTAAGTGACACGCCGAAATAGCGAGCGCCGATCGAGGGGCCCGGTGAACAGACGGGCCGGCCTTGCGCGAGTGCGCGGCAAGTTCACGGCCGCGGCCCGCGCACCCGTGCAGACCTCCGCCGGCAGATGGACCGATGGACTGCCCACAGCTGATTCCCACCGGGTGGAACTAATTGGAAGAATACATTTCGCGCGACGCAGACTTGAGCGCCGACGCGCGCGCGAAACTGTTCCTACATCCGTTGTTGTTGTTATTGTTTTACAAACCTCGCGACTTTTTTTGCCATAACAAAGTTGTCATAACAAATTCTGAAATCAGCCCGCCGTGTTTTGACTGCGTTGTCAATGATCGAAGGCGATGATACTAGCCGAAATTTATTTATTTCGAAGAAATTCATAAAAAATAAATTGGTTAATTGGATACATCAAAAGAGGCAAAAGATTTCCACTCCTGTAAAAATGTTTTTTTTTTCTATTCAATTTTATTTTATTGAGAAAAATAGTTATACCACAAAAAATTGGAGGTGGACAAAGATGGAGGTGGAGGAGGACAGGTTAGGGAATAAAATCTACGAGCTAAAAAAAGAGAAAGAAAAATGAAGCGAAATGGAATGAAGTCCAGTAAGTTTTACGTATTGAGTTTATAATTAAATATGGTAATTGAAGATATCGAAGTCATTGGAATGTGAATTGAAGTAAAGGGAGGCTCGGTGAATAAACTTTTGTTTGGCTTTAGTGTTACAAGTGGGATGAGATCTTGTTGACCTAGAAGGCACTCTAATGGATATAGGTACGTTTGAAATATAGTGGGAGTTCTTAATCCGGGAGCAGTGGTGTAATGACGGTTTCCCTCACCAAAATTTTAAGTGTCTGGCATGTAAAGAAAGCTTAATAATTGTTAATGCGACAGAAGCGATACATTTAGCACTCAAGCAACCGTGTTACGGAGAGCTACCTGCACGCGCCTCGCATCCGTGAGGGATTCTCTCATTGGGCCACTAACAACGAAGTATCTTATCTATTTCCGACGCAATTTTTAAATATATTTTTATAAGTTATGATTCATCGCGAAAATTATCAATTTATATTTGCAGCATATTTATATATAATATTTTTAATCAAATTAATTAGATTTTCTGAATTTTACTTTTTTTTTAGATTGATAAGGATTCACAGCCATCGACCTCCCAACAAATGTAGAGGATACAGACTCTATCGCTTCATGGCTGGAAGAAGAAGAATACGCTATCAACTCTATCGATTCCAACGGTTACCAACCAGTGAGCATTCAGTGACATTATAAAATTTTACCAAAGGGGCCGTTGATAGATGTTGACGAGATGAAAGGTTCATAAACCAGGAAGAATAATAAATGGTCTCATACCGTATTATACTCCTCTTTGAAAATTTCCGGTATTAATGGACAAATAATATTTGCGAGCAATATTGAAATTAGTTAACAACGTCGACTTTTTAAAGAGGCCGGGTATTCGGTTGATTAAACCATACACCGTAGGCGGATGAGCATTCATAATTTATCGTCAGATCTTCGCCAGAGAAGAACTTAACAAATAGTCGAAAAATGTTTTTTTGTTATTTGATTTTTTTTTACGAAAAATAACTTTTAAAAAAAAGTTTTTCTTCCATTTTTTAAATTTCATTTTTGAATAATTTTCTTCCAAATCTGGTAAGTGAAGTGTTTCATTTATCATACGTAAAAAATAATTCTACAAAAAGCAGACGTAACAAAATAATGTACAATTAAAGAAGCGCGAGAGAAGCCCTCCACGCGCCACTGACTAGGAGATGCCACCGCTCCCGGGTTAAAGAGTCAATTAAATTAATTCAACGAGCCCGCGGAAATATTTGATAAACGATTGTAGCGCCGACATTCGGGCGATGAACAAAGAAGTCGGTCGTTACTATAATCCGCGAATCCGCATACGTATACGGACGAGCAAAAATCGAAGGACACGATCGAACCCGGAAGCGCGGCGGGGAAGTGTATCGCCTCGAATCGCGACCGGCCCCCTCGGTACGAAGATCAAAAAAAGCGTAAACAAAAAAGCACCTCGGTCAGGTGAGCGACGGCAGCCGGCGGGGTCGACGGCCCTCCCGAGACACAACACGGCGCGGGCGGCCGAAAGCGAGACGTCGCAATTACCAGCGGCGGGGACTCCGGCTACCCAATAATATACGCGATCCAAGAATCAAAACGCTAAGTGCATTCATAAAATGTTCCCTAATTACGCGCGGCCGGCCTGCGCGCGATGCGGGCGTTCCGTTGCGTAACATGCCCGCTCAATGCCAACACGAGGCGAGGCTGCCTGCGGATTCGCTAACCGCGGCACCTTGAACTTACCGCCGTCGCTACGTTCGAGAGATTGTGCCGAAGCCGCGCTCGAGCCTGCGGTGGAGATTTTCACACACCCTCCTTATTTCTGAACTAACTGCGCTAAAAGACGTAATGTTATGTATTTATCTAACATTTTCATATACAAGTACTAATCAATAAACCCTTGAAAACAATTTTGCTAACAAAAAACGTAAAAGCGCAAATTTTATGATGGACAAAAGTTTTTTTTTTTTGCAAAAATATATTAAAATGATCTTCAACGCCATCGTTTGATCTAAAATCGCGACAGAAGACAGGCCTATTTTAATCTCCCTCTTTGCGAGACGACCATAAAAAAGACTTCTGTATTTACAGATTCGAAACTCATTTTATCCAAATGATAAGCACATTGAAATCTTTAACTCGAGTACATAAAACGAAAATTAATTTTACAAACTACCATCACCCACAGCCAAACTAGTTGACTCGATTCAATGATCCATCTACTCCCATCCTTCGTTCCTTCACCCTAGTTCTAAGTTCCCATACATCCTCCCACCGCACGTCTTCGCATATTGTAATCAAAAATTATTTTAGATCACATTTTGCTTGTATCATTAACCGTCAGTGGAAAGTTCATAACTGACATAATAGCACTATCTGCTATAATACAGTAAATTACTAGTGTAGCAGGCAGGACGTCAAATCAATTTAGTGTTTACTTGTTGCCAAGACACTCACTTTTTTCAACAATGAAAAAAAAGCTTAATTTAATTTCGTAAACACTGTAAACATTTGTAACATTGAATAAACATTTGAATTTGAATTTGACATAGTTTGCTAGTTACTCCCTTTTTTAACTCGTAGCGTCTTCTTGTCGACTTGTCTGCCGAAAAAACTTTGGATCAATTTTTAACCTATTTCCCGTAATCCAACCGAGCTGAAACTTTGCAGGCATACTCGTGGCGATGATAAAAATGATATAACAAATGTTCGTTTAAAAATTTTTAATAATTATAGTATAATTTAGAATAGATATTTTAACGATTTATATATTATTTAATATTCGTGCCCGACGCGTGGAGTACGCGCGAAACCCGTTTCAAAAACCTGGTTTTTACGGGTTGGTGTTTTTTATTATCATTTGTTAATTTTAAGATTTGCTGTTATGGACCATATGCTATATGGACCAATGGATTCTGGGGCTTATATACAACAATTTGTTGCTTTCCAGCATCAATGCATACGTACTGTGTAAAAGGACGAAATCTTTTGGCTACATTTTGAATCGATTAAATGGATTATAAGGAGTAAACAAACATTTACGTGTATTTTACTGCGAAACGGCAGTGCCGAGGTGGAACGAAAAAGCAGAAATACCAGCGGGGAAGCTCGAGCACGTGTCCGGAGCTTGCGTTTGCACATTGCAGGAGTCTCTCGAAACGGAAATTCCGAGATGAAAGAGCGGATCTTCTCGGCGAGCAGTCGGTCACGTGGCCGGCGCATTCCTGCCCGCCGCCGCTAGAGCGGTGCACCAGCCCGACGCAGTGCGGCCGTCGTGCGTGCACACTTCATATCCGAGATGAATTATTATGTCGGTCATTCGCGCAGCCCGACATCGCGGACGCGCGAAAACCATCCGTGAAAACTGCCACCAATCCTTCATTAACACGTGAAATAATTACATATAATAAATGGGCAATAGCTTCTTAAAAAGTAAATTAATAAAAGAATCGAACTAATGGGATATTTTAAAATGTGAAAAACATTTAACGCAAACTAAAACTACCCTGCACATCCAGACAACTAAGTGAAGAAAGCGTGAAAGGGCATTTCCCAATTTTAGGCTCGCAACATTTGTGTGAATTAATTGGATTCCACAAGGTACCGCGAAATACATAAAGGATTCCTTTCGACGATTGTGCGCGATCAAAAGGCCGCGCGCATTATTGGATTTTTATAAGTGATCAACATAAAATGTATTGATTTATGGAGCAAGGGCCTAAAAATTTATAGTTAATTAACTATGAAATTAACATTTTGGGACGGGTGTTTTTTAAATTTCGATATATGACGAAATTCGAACGATGGCGTTTCGAATTAACGGAATTTTAATGTACTATCTCCACTTTTAAGATATATCCCATAGATACATATTGTAAACGGGGCATTTTTTTTTGTAAGACAAGTGAAACCCTGCGAAGTGAAGAATAGTGCGATGAAGACCAACAGAATAAGATCCGTTGAAAAATAGAAAGTACGCGCCGGGGCACAGCGCGTCTTTCGGCTGCGCAGACGGCGCGGGGACCGAATTGAGAAAGCCAAGTCTTTACTAACTCGAGTACATTACACTTGTGTGCATCGAGTATGATATATACATGTGGACACTGCATCGCATCCACCACTTTCATACATCTTCTCATAATGCACATCACACCGGCGATCTCTACGTAAAGTCTGACAACTACTAAAAATGCATTTTTTTTACTTTTTTGTTCGAACTAATTAACCGTCACGTCGTTTCCCCGACTAGAACGCCATATTCTTTTATCTTGGCACACCACTTTTGCTTCGGCTACTTTCACACATATCACCTTCTGACGCATGCTCTACGGTTGTTGAGGGTTTAAATAGGACCATCCTAGAATATTTGTAGTATTTGATCGTGCTAGGTCTTTCGTAGACGCACTATTTCTTTCACCCTCTATCGAACACTCGCCTAATTTTTTTTAACCATCCTTTTTTCGCGTCATTTTTCGCGTCACCTTTCACATTTTTGTTCCAATACATAAAGAATACAAAAATTAAAAAAAAACTTTTTTTTTTGAAATGAAAAACGTAAATGCGGATAAATACGCTCATTTTGTATGTAAAGCCAAACTTCAAATTCCTCTCCTATAAAATTGTCTTTTTGTCTTAGTTTACGTACGGAATGTCGATACAGTCGGTCAGTCAGCTAACGATATACCTACGGTATAAAAAAATTATAACAAAATGGGCAACATTCTTGTATATGCAAAATGAACATTTGTAGTCGAGGAAAAGGTACTATCGAAAACCGGTTCGTCCTGCCTTCGTGACGAGCGGGTTTCGAATGATTGCCAAAACCGATAAAGGGAGACGCACACACACGAAGGTACCCGAATTGTTCCATCGGCGGTCGGGGAAAAAAGCCAAGTAGATTCCGATCGGACGATGAAAAAACCAAAAGCAAAACGCTTGCCCTAGGTCGCGAACCTCGAGTTTCAAAATCGGCCGAAGGGTCGCGGGAGAGAGAGTGAATGATCGCGGGCGGGCGGAGGAGCCTCGCGGGGCGGTCGATAGGGCGCGGCGCACGCGCCCGCCCCGTCCCGCCAAAACGGCCGCCCTCCGCCGCGGGACGAACATCGCGACACGTCGCGAAATAGTTACACCGACGGAACTATCATTTTTAATTCTGTCAACGAAAGACGAGACAACGCCCGTCGGAAGAAATTGAAAAAGTCCGAAGAGAATTAAATTAGGGGTCTCCTCCGTTAAAGGTGGCGCGCGCATTTTAAGTAATTTATAAGGCCAGGATAAGAATCGTCGGAACGATCGCGCTTCGCGTTCGGTTCCCGCGAAACTGATTAGGTATCGCGATCTAATCCCAGTCGCGAAACGCGCCCCTCGGCGGGCGGGCCACGGAGAAGATAACGGTTCGAATACGGTAAAGATACGGCGATAACACTTACCGGAATCCGAAGGAGTCTGCACCCCGAGGTTCTCCAGGCGCGTCTGTTTGGAGCTCTTGCTGAGGGTGTAGCTGTGGTCCGAGGCTATGGTGTTCTCTCTGTACGTCCTGGAATCCGCGTGTCTGGCGTCGTAGACGGGGTGGGTGTACTCCACGTAGGGGCCGTCGTCGCTGTCCTCCTCGGCCTCGTTGCGCTCCTCGTCGTCCTCCTCGAAGTCGTACTCGGGCTCGGGGGCGCGAGCGGGGCGCGGCGCGCAGGCCGCCAGGTCGATGGAGTGGCGGAACTGCGGCGGCTCCTCCTCGTCCAGGCTCTGCGGCGTGTCGGGGCGCGCGGGGCTGGGCGGCTTGCGGGCGGCGCGCGGGGCCCGCGGGGGCGCGCGCGCGGCGCTCAGCAGCAGGCTGCGCCCCGGGGGGGTGGGCGGCCCGGCCAGGGCGGGCGCCGGGGCCGGGGCCGGCAGCGCGGCGCAGGACGGCGGCCCGTTGCTGGGGTGGTACTTGTCGCTGCAGGTTCCGGCCCACATGCAGTCGTGGTGCACGATCTTGCTGTTCTCCAGGGTGTCGAGGCTCCAGTCGAGGAAGTCCTCCAGCGCGGCGTCGTCCAGGGCGAACTCCCCGAGCGGCAGCTCCAGCAGCTCGAACTTGTCGGGCCTCTTGTCCAGGCTGGACCAGATGTCGTCCATGTCTGACAGCACGGCTCCGTACTCGCTGATTCCGAGCCCGAACGATTCTACCGGAACTTCTTCTGGAATTTCGATAGCGAACATCTTCATTCCCGCATTAACTAAGCTTATTTCTACTTTATTAAAATAAATTATATATCACAAGTGTCTTCACTGTTCCGCTACTCGAGACGGAACTTTAATATCACAATATTGATCGGCTATCGAGAAATAGCCGGCAGGTCTCTCGCAGCGACTCCCTGAAATAAATAAACGGCGGTATTAACGACTGACAATAGACTGTCGCGGAAAAAGCTCGCGAAATATGGACGAAAATAGAGTTCCGAACTCGGCCAGAACGGCGAGACGCGTCCGTAAGGGACAAACTACACGCGAAAGCGTAATGCGCAAATCGAGCCGAGTGACAGCGGTTGCAGCGCGTTGTGCAATAGCCGGCCGGCTTCCCGCCACTACGCCGACATTCATGCCCGGCGCTACTACCGCGCCGGGTACCTACTACGTCGCCTTTGCGCGGCAAAATGTACACGCGTCTTTATCATTCATCGTATTATTTTTAATGGGTAATATAATATGCAATTGTAAATTAACGATGTTACGCGCCGCAGTACCGGAAAAATATACATTTTTAAATATTTTAAAGCCAATTCTACATTACTTATAAGGCACTGCGGTAAATTTAAAAAATAATTCAGGCTGCGGTGCAACCATCGCTCGCTCGCTGCGTGTACACAAAATTCGATACAAAATATTACGTGCGTAATTAAAAAATGGAAATTCGGGATTATGCGTCGATTTTATACACGTAAACTGGGAGGTGAACTAATTTAGAGTTCCGTACATTAGATAAAATTATAATTTACTATTCATTGCTCGAGTTATAGCGTACTGGACAAAAAATTAATTTTGAGGAAAAATGTTAGAATAAAGTATTGGCACATGATACTACAACTACGTTCAACAAATTAGCGAAAGGACATTTAAATTTATTTACATCAATTATTCGATTAGTAAAAAAAATAAAAACGAACGAGGCATACCTATTTACAAATAACATTCGCAATTCAAATCTACAAAACAGAATACGTGCGCCGCCATTTGATGAAACTATCGATGATTCTTTAATACCCCATAATCATTTCGATTTATTTGATATAATCGTGATTAATGTGGAAACAAAATTAAAAAGCGAATGTCATGTAGCTATTTAGTTTGTAGGCAAATTATAAAATATTGATATGAAAACGCCGGCCGGCATTTTACCGGCGCGCAACATCCAGCAGGATAGTGACTCAGTACCGGTATAAATATTCCGCCCACATTTAGGAAAGCATTTGAGTGATATTCTATCTAATAGATTTTAAAACCTCACAAATTATTTTATAAATTTTGATATTATACATGTAAAATAAGTATTTTTCAACAGGTGGCAAACTACGGAAAATAATTAAATGACAGCTAATAAGTTAACTTTTTAAAGCCACAAACGAATTGAAAAACTTAAAGATACATTTCTACGTAAAACTCACCTTTATATTTGAAGTATGCGTAATCCAAATGCCTTGAATACACAAAATACACCAACTTAAACTCATGCGGAAAGTTTTCTTCTCACGAATTGTATGTCACCCACTGATATGATAGTGTCTATGAAAGCTCGATCGTTTATACGACTTCTACTTAAACCACCGAAATATTGTGTCGAACACTGAATAATCATTCTTCAGACCCGGTCGGTCCTGTGTCAACACTTTCGACGTCTGAACGGCTCGTCGGATCGAATACGACTGTTTGGTATCCTGCAAGCGGATTGCTGACATGGCGTCGGCTCGCCGAAAAATGGATTGATCATACACGTGCAATACGGATTTTTGAGAAATGACACTTGCATAATCGTAAAGAGCGAAATTTTTAAGTAAGATTTTGATAAAAATATTTTGTTGTCGATCGATTTTAAGGCTTAAAAACGTATAAAATTGTTCCACGAGGGGACTACTTACAAAGCGGAGTAATTTGCCGGTTATACTTGGGCGGGGGGGTGGAGCGGGGAAGGTGGCGTCGTAGATAGGCAGTAGCTTGCCAAATGTGTATTGTAAAAGGAATTTTCTCTAGTAGTGTGTGTGTGAGACGATTGTGTGGGTAGCCTGTAGCTTTATAGTAATAGTATGGGAGGCGAACAGTCAGAGTGGAGAGTCGAGTGTCGAGTCGGATTAATTCGGAGAGAGAAGCGTCGGCGGGAGCACGTGCGGCAGGTTTCACTTTTAAACCTAATGTAATATCGTACTATATTAATGATTATAAAATGCTGTTCGGATATAAAATTACATTTATAAATCACATATGAATCAATCTCGAGACAACAATTTAAACTTATTTTGTTATACAAATGGGTATCAAATATTATTAGGTATACGTACATATTATATTAGAAAAAATAGCGAACTTATTTTGTTTCAATCAAATAAGTATTACTTTTAGTCGTTTTCTTTAAAAACTGTTTTCCACCTAAGTAATAATGTTAAATCCTAGAAAAATTGTTATATTCTGTCTAAAAAGGTAAGATACATAAAAAGATTCTACGATTTTACTGTACTAATAAATTGATCGAATGAACGCATAAAGTTATATTTAAGTGATAGGCAAAGAGTAAAAAATTTAAAAACTTTTACTGAATATAAAAAATAGTCTTTGTTAACAGTATTTTTTGAATTACAACAGAGAGGTGGAGAGGGACAATAAATGCGAATTTTAATTGCTGGCTTTTGATTTTAATTGATGACTGAATGCGGTCACTAGGGCGCTTGTGTGGAAAATCTTGGTCGATAGAGTGAGAAATGAAAAAATTAGAAGTGAATCTAATGCTGGTTGTAGTATTGTAGACAGAATAAACAAAGTTCTGAGATGGTTTGGTCATGTAGAACGTATGAGCGAGGAACGGATGGTTAAGAAAATATACGGAGCGAGTGCTGAAGGCAACAGGAATAGAGGGCGTCCGCGAAAGACCTGGTATGATCAAATACTACAAATATTGGAGGATGACCTTGTTAAACCGTACAGCTTGCATGAGAAGATGCATGAATGTAGCCGAAGCAAAAGTGGTGTGCCAAGATAGAAGAACATGGCGTTCTAACCTGATGGTTAATTAGTTAAATACACAAATAAAAATATTTCACAAAAAAAATATTTGATCATCCAATCGAGAAAATGTATATATCTATAGGCTAAATAGGATAGATAGTGGGTAATTTTTTCGATTATATTAACTAGATAATAGAAAAAATTTGAATCTAGATTATCTCCATAATGCTGTTGATTTTTGAATATTGCTGAAAATATTTGAGCCATCAGATATTCGACAAGTAGGTATTTCACTCATAAAATGTTGAACCTTTCTGTTATAGCCACGTACATACTTAAATATTTATTATATGGTCGGTAGAAGACGTACCGTTGTAAAAAACACTTAGACGAGCAATAATTATTGCATTTCAAGGAATTGGTATGGTGCTTACCGTAGGGAAACATTTCCAATTGAGTTTAATGTTTAAATAATTTTGTAGGAAACAATGTATGAAATGAATGAAACAATGTAACGTGCTTTACAATTCCAGGTATTTGGCACAGGAATAACAGAAGGCTCACTTCATACTGGTAATCGTGCATTCTATCAGTATGTGTGTACCGCAGCAATATGCCATCAATACTACTTGGATTCAATTATTATTATTCAAATTAATTATATAGCCTGAACAACCGTCGAGCTTGCATGCGAAGATGTATGAATGTAGACGAAGCGAAAGTTGTATGTCAGAACAGAAGAGTATGGCGCTCTATCATCTCTGCCTACCCCCAAGGGGAAAAGGCGTGATAGTACGACGATAGACGCATACCTTCGTCTCGTTTATTTTTTATTTCAATTCTCGTCTATTAAGTGTTGGGATAACATTCTTAAGATTCCAATATTGCTATTTTCAAAATACGGCCGATTTTCAAGCTTATGTACAAAATTAGGGAAGACTATAATTTTGACCAAAATGAGAGAATGGGCTAATTGCAAAATTTATTGCACATCACTACGACCAAGGGTTCCGTCGACGAAAAACATACAATATTTTTAAAATTAATTTATTCAATGGTTTTTTCAATTTATACAATCATTACATTTGTTATTGGGAAGAGTGTGCGTGAGAAGATGTGTGAAAGTGGACGAAGCAAATGGATGTGCCAGAACACGAGTGTGGCGTTCTATCCTCTCTGCCTAACCGTCTGGGTAACGGCGTGATGGTTAGTTTGTTATATTTATTTTAGGTTTAATTGTACTACGCCTGTCTCACTAGAAAACTCGAGGCAGGTAGAGTTTACAATGGGAATTTAATTAGATGCAAGTACACATAAAACGAATTGGTCTAAAAAAACTTATTATATGTCGTCTGCACTCAGCCCCAACTAGCGTTTATTTTAATACAATATCTTGCCTGGCAAACGACATTGAAGTTGTCACTTTGTTTGGATAAGTGTCCCAATAAATGGTCAACCCATCTCTGTACACCAAATTTTAAACATTGTTTTTAAATTCTTTCGTTACTTTTCCTACAATCCATAGCGTAGAAACAAAAGCTGATACAAGCAGAAAAAAGATTCTTCTGAATTGGAAACTAAAAGTTTAATCAGCTTAGAGCTATGTTGAACTATGCAATTTTGTTTGTAGATATTTTGTAAAGAGGGGACTTGCATTTTACTAAAGAGGTCTATTGTCGGATAATCATTAGGTTTTTAAGAATGATCTTTATAATCAATTTCTGGGCAACTTCTAAAGATTTCAATGTAGTTTTGAATACACCACCCCAAGAGATACTTCAAGTTGGATTAAAATAAAAGTTCGTTTAAGGCCCGGTTGTTTCAAGTTCGATCAAAGTAAGCGGTCGATAAAAGCATAGATTTTTACGAAAACGGATCGTCTGATTGGTGGAGAACGTAAAAATCTATGCTTTAAGAGAACGCTTACTTTAATCCAACTTGAAACAACCGGCCCTAAATCATAGATTTTTACGGAAACGGGTATTTTGATGGGTGGAGAACGCAAATATCTATGCTTTAAACGAACTTCTACTTTAATCCAGCTTGAAACAACCGGGCCTTAGACAGTTTTCGCGTAGATTTGTATCGCATCGAAAGAGCCTCATTTATTAAATATCTCATATGTCCTTGTAGTTATTGATATTTTAGGATAGTTTTTAAAATTGTTTTCTGCGCAAAAATTAACGAGTAATCGTACCTTAATTTGGCCTACTGGTATTATTTATTAAAACGTAAAAAATTACGGTGTGATTTATCTTTTTGTTGAATAACAATATAATGCTGGTGTCATAGAGTGCTCGCCGTACGCATGACTTGCTATATTAATTTATTACAAATATCGCAATATGCGCAAGAAAAATATAAACATCTCCGTCGGTGATTTTATTTAAACTAATCGGAATTCTGCAAGCGTTTGCAGATTATTTTTCCCACACTTGGGGGCACCAAGTTTCGAACACACCAGACATATTCGGGCAAATTTTCCTAGAAGTAGAAAATGCAGTTCAAGCACATTGTAAGTCGTAAAGGAAAAACCACTTTGTCACGAAACAATTTTACTTACTTGCATTAATACGTATTGCAAAAGAAATTCTCCGCAGACATCAGACTACCAAAATTTATAGATATGAACTAATCTAAATTTCATGGTACACGGTTTCATTCCAATATGTTTTACTCGTTTGAATAAATTCTACGAGCTTATAAATTTTGAAAAAATTATGAATAGGTCAAACAATGTACCTACATAAATACTCTTAAAAGTATAATGTCTTATATATATGTAATACATAGTAAACAAGTCATGCTTTATTACAAAAGAACGGTTTTACTTGAAGAGACTCGGTTTGGAACGAAATTGTGCAACATTGTTTACTAGGGGATTTAATTTTGCAAGAATAAATACTTTAACTGCATTATAAATGTATCTTAAATACTGGAATGTCACAGATATTTTCGGAGAAGCTTATGTAAAAAATTAGGGAAGAATATTATTTTTAACAAAAGTAGAGAATGGGTTACAAATGACATCGGACAATCGAATCTTCATTTTGGTCTATGGGATATTGTTTGTTAAAACTTAAAAAATAAATTACCATGTGTAGTATATCTTTCTGTTGAATAACAGTATGATGCTGGTATCATCTAAAGTGCTCCAGATGCTCACGATTTACTATATTTATTATTATTATGATGTCTTAAATACATAAATATACGAGGGAGGACATACTTCCGCTGTGTCCCAATCCCCTAGCCTAAAGAAAGGGTTTATTTCATATTTGTACAATCTAGAAGAAGAGAATTAATATTCTACACAGAGAAATAATATTAATTATGGAATCATTACTAAAAAGTAATTTTTCAAGAATTTAAAGAGAATTAACATTCTACACAGAGAATTAATATTAAAAATGAATTCATTATTTTTTCATGTCATAAGTCTTCCGGATATTATTTTAAAACGGGTTTTCAACAAGATGATTTTGTACAAAGTTAAGTTGCTTTTTGGTGTCGACCTAAATAAACAACAGCGTTAGCCCAGAGATTGTATAAAAAACTGATCTTTGATCGATGAAAGTTTCATTTCCTGCCTTACCGAGCAAACATGGAGTTGACAAGTCCCATATTGGCGAAGAGTCGTGATTCGTTATTTAGCCGTGGATTCACGCCATCCGATCTGACCGTAAAGTGTTGACCGTTGAACCTGTGTGGGAACGGAGTTTAGTTACTTCTAAATTACCTACTAGAAACTGCATTTATTACCGTGTTGCGGCGCCGCGGGCCAAATGCGTTTCGGATCGCTTGATTGGCGCGATGCAATCCTGGAAGATGGGCAGCATCCAAGATTCCGCCACGATATTATAATACTGTTCTGCTGCGTAGCGGGCTGTTCGTCTTGTGAACAATTAGAAAGATTTCAACAAAATTAAACAAGCTATATAAGAAGGTTTATTGAACATAATATAAGGTGTTCTTTAGAGATATAGAACTATAAAATGAAATAAGACAAATTTATTGTTTCGGAGGTAATTTTATAGAACTTAAAACAAATTTATTCAAACAACAATGAAAGGCAATACTTACATCTATATCTATAAAACTTAATTTCTGTCTGTCTGTCTGTTCTCTATACAAATCTATACCGTTCATCCGATTCAATTCAAACTTTGCATACTTATATTTTAGGACCCGGCGGGTAACATAAGCGACATTTCCCCCCTATTCTTTAACCCTTCCCCTCTCCTGATATATTTTCGATGCAAATCTGTACCGTTCGAATCAAACCTTTGTTTCCCCCCACAAATTTATTTTCAACTTAATTCTTAACCCGTGCAACGCCGGGTACGAACAGCTAGTACAATATAATAATGACGTATGTATAATAAATACTAAAGAGGATAACTGTACAATTTTATTTAAGTGAGATAGAGACAGCCTTATTCTTGGTAATATTTATGTTCGAACACTAATGATAATTTAAAAATGCGGGAATTCCAAATGCTTTCTGCATTGATGATTTGATCCATATCTCTGGTATGTCTGTAACAAAGAGAAATTTTACCGCAGAATCAAATGCTAAAAATATTTAATGTCACTTAGAAGGGATCTATATATGTGCTGACTTGTTCATTTATTACAGTTTTTTATCTGCTTTATGTTTGGTGATCACTAACTGTTTAAACAGATTTAATAATAAAGTAAAATTAGTCTCGAAGTTCAATGGAATTGGCGCGAATTTATTTTATTATTATTATCTATCAAATCTTTCGCGAATTGAGAATCTACTTTACCTTTTTGGCACAATTTATTATGAACCTTTGTTTGAATTTTCTACATGTTTGTCATATGTATACTGATTTAGTCATCACACTCCCACACTCCACACAAATTTATTTATGTACACCACTCTTTTTACATTAGGAATCTTATATTTTGTATTATTTAAACAAGATCCAGATTTATTTTTTGTTTTAAATATAACATTAACATTATTTTATAAGTTAAGTAGCTATTATTAAGGAAATATCACCGAGAAATTCTATAAAACTAAAATAACTATTAGGTGTTTCCTATAAATAATTATTAATAAAAAGAAAACCCTTTGAATAAAATCACTATTTTTTGAATAAACAATGTGTTTAAGGGCCAACTGTCCCTTCATTAGGATACAGCGTAAAAAATAAGTAATATTTTCATATTAATTATAGTTGATAGCAAATTAAACATTATAAACAACCAAATCCTCTTTGCAAATGGTTATTTTTTAAATTGTTTCTGTCAATGTCTATAGATATTTAGTTGAGTAATAATTTGATTGTTTAATAAATAATGGTAATACACAATTTTTTTTATTTTTTTTATTAGGCAGAATTATATATTACATATGTCAGTGAACGAATAATTGTAAACTCGGCATATTCTTTCTATAGGAGAATATAAATTCTAGAGTTAGTTCTACTTGTTATAAAAGAATCCAGAAGATATTGTATGATCGGCGTACTTGTGATGGGACCTGGACATTTATTTACGATAAGAGAGGTGAATAAATATTCTTTATAAATTAAAAATATCGGTGCTGTAGGCCTGATTATTAGACTTAAAATATAAAATTTATTCAGCGAATCAACAACATATTAAATAATTAGCATACCTACACATGTAAAGTGTTTACATTTTGCAATAAAAGTGCATGAAATGAGAGCGATTATATGTTTCAAAGGTTAAGGTTTTCCTGTTTGATTAATGTGGGTATCATTAACATTTCTTTTCTGTGAATCCAAATAAGTACACAACTTTCCTAGTAGGTACCTACTTTTGTTTATTTGTATTATCGCTCAGAGTACCGTTATTTATTACCTTTACTGTTACTGTGATTAGTCATGTAGGTCCTTAATTATCCTTAGTTTAATAATGTTAGAAACCAAGATTACCACATTCCATAATATTATTCATTGCAGACATACAAGCGCATGACGGCCGTTGCTGCAGAAGATTTGATTCGATAAGATAAGATTCGAGAAAAGTTTGTAATTTCGGCCCTTAAAAATGGCGGGAAACAAAATCGGAGATGCGATCTGTAGTAGACCAAGGTTACACCACCATTCGGGTCCGAATTTTATTATCGCTATTTTTGGCGCTTTTCGATACACGTTCGGAATTTTGTGGTCGATTTTTTGCGGCACCTTTTATACAGTTTGCGTGTTAACGGCGCGAGCTGACCAACAAGATGCGTTCGTTTTTGTTTTGTTTTGATTGATACCAATTTTTTTAATTCTGTTTTTTTATTTTTATTAATTCGGTATTCGTTACTGCGCTGGTACATAATTCTTGTTGGTAAACATAGTTTTCGGTTTTGATTTATAATTATTTTATTTAGTATTAAAATAGATTTTAATGGAAAACGAAATTATTTTGTTGTTCTAGAATATATTTCGAGTTAAAATACCTACTATTTACAGTCTCTCTATTTATCTTTTATGTACATGGTTTCATTATCCGGGTCAAGATGCAAAAAAATTCAATCATCAATGAAGTAATACTAAAATGACAAATTCTTGAACTTTTTTCCACAAACGTGTAAAAAACTGTCCTAAAACACATAAGTATTGGAAATGCAAGTGTTAATACGCGTAATATTATCCGCCAATAAAATAATACATTACAATTTTCTACTTAACTGCATCCCTATTTTGTATGAACTAATTTGGTACCGGTGCTAAATAATATTAAAGACAAATTTTCAAAAACATTTCAGACATTCTTTAAAGAGCATCGCTAGAACGTAACATAACTATTTCGCTTACAGAAGTGTATCGGTGTATGTGTAAAGTTAACAGATAAAGAATAAATTGAATAAACAAGTAGAAATATGTGTATTCAATTTATTTTGTAGTTAATATAAAAAAAATGCCACAGAACGTAACGACAAGCAAGTAATACACGCACATTCCTAATTTTTGCTTAATACGTCACACACTGAAAAGAGAGAAGACCATTCTACGAAGCCCAAAGATTTTTATTAAAAATGAAACACCAAAACAAGTCAGTTGCAGCCGCCATCTTTGGGTTTGTGCGTGGCGGGAAAGCGATTCACACGAAACCCGCCGAGCCGCGGTCTCGAGCCCGCGCTTTTTCGGCGCCAAAGGTTATGAATGAAATGCAATATTGTTGGTCGGCAGTTTTATTACTTGGAACACGAAACGCTTTGACAAATCGAATGTTCCGATAAATCATCGTCTCGAAATACAATGCACAAAGTTTTGCTCGGCACTTGGTAATCAATTTGGCCAACGTGTTCCCGCTTGAATAATAATGGAACCTTAATGCAGAAGTCTTAATTCAATAAATAGTCGTATAAATAAGAAAATTATATTGTTTTGTTGCGAGGTCGTATATATGCAAACATTACACAATTCAATTTGTTTATTCAATCTTTTTCATGTTCCGCCTTCTATCGAATAATGGCAACCAAGTTGAGGTTTGTTGATTTGTCAAGATTGTATTATAGATGTCTCACAGAGACCCATACTCACTCTTCCATATGTGATATGGGAGAGTGAGTATTGTCTTTGGCTTAGGGCTTACGACCTGTCACATGGCTACCTTACGCAATGTAACGTTCAATATGAATATATTTTTTTTACAAAATATACATGTGTCTCATAGCTAGTAACAAAAACTTCGGGGGAGTCTTCGTCATTCAATTTTAAATAAAAAACATTCATTGATCTTTAGGTGACGCGACAACAAAGTAGGTATGCATTTTTAAAATATTTTTGACTTATTTTCTTTAACTACTTTAACTACATTAATTACTGAGCTGTTCCAAGCCTCTAGAGATAGGAAGATGTACTCTTAAGTAAAAGTTAACGTTGTGGGGACATTAACTACAGTCACTTATAAGGAATATTAAAAATTTAAGCAAAATAAAATTATTAAAACCTCACAATAATTTGAAAAATATTAACTTTGAAAGGTTTTTGTTATTTTATTTGACTCGTATTGAAGTGAATTAATTTTAAATATTTCATACAATTTACTATAGTGATAATTCAATGTTTTACAGAAAATAAGTTAGCAATATTGAAAAAAAAATTGCATACTTTGATGTCGCTTATCTCCGTAACTCTCGAAATTTCATCCAAAATGTAAATAATGTTTTCTATTCCTAATTTAATGAGGGTTACTCTCGCGAAGTTTTTGCCACTAGCTATGAGACATGTATTGAATATTATAAATTCAATTGTTTACGGCGCCAAAAAGAGAGAGTATTCGCGAAAGACCTGTCACTATCAGATAAACAAAACATTGGGGTATGGCCATGTTAAAAGCTTCAAGAATCAAAGAGCGAGTTGTAGCAAAAGTATAGAAGAGTGTGGTATTCTATCCTTTTTATATGTCCCTGCGGGGATACACGATGGCTATCAAACATAATAATTTCGTTGTCTGCCCGTCTGTCCGTCCGTCTACCCCCATAACTTGGTGTAACGTCCGTAATTTCGTTCGAATTAAACGGCTTGAATCCCGGGCCAGCAAATCCAAAGGCGTCAACGATAAATCATGAGAGGGGATTCTATCAGTGCAGAAGAATGTCCCCCTTACGTCTATTTAAGACACATTTTACGTACGCATTATTCTAGCATTATTAAATCCCCTAGCAAACAAAAAAACAACAATAAAACAATTATTACAAAATATATTGTTTTATAAATTTCATATGTATGCATACGTATGCACATATGTATGCAGATATATATTTACATACATAATGTACACTGTTATCTAGATATGTATAAAATTTTAATTTTATTGTAATAATTGTAAACCGTAGAAATAAAATAAATAAATAAATAACGATGTTGCCATCGCTAAACCTGCATTACCCGTCAAAAATACAGTACATATAGGACTTAGCAAAGATGCAGGCTATTTCATGCTCCGCCCAATCGCTGGCAGGGGAAAAGTAAAAAAATTTCAAATATGTTGATAAAAATCGTTATTTCGTACTATTTCATGGGCGTCGGCTATAAATAAGTAAATATTTATTCTTTAGGAACCGGCATGGAAAAGTACCGCCATTTTTAACTTTGACGGGTTAGAGCTAGTTTAGTCAAATATAACAAATAAAACCTTCAGTCAAATGCATGTTCTTGAACGAGGTGAAAGAGTTTGCTGATGTGAAACTAACTTGTTCAAATAAAATTATAAATGTATGCGTTCCAGCTCCCAAATGATATATTAAGTTTTTAAATAATATTAGTTACGAAACAACGATTACTTCGCAGACAGAGTAGGAGCCAGCGACCGCCAGATTGTATCAAACCTGAAATATTTTCTGTTATACCTGAAATACACTATAGCAGGTAAGAAGGTTTGGACATTATGACATTTGAGTTCGGGGGATTTTGGCAATAATAAAGCTACAAAAAAGGTGTAAATAAAACGTTAAAATATAAGGTGTCAGCTAATATTATTAAATAATGGCCCGAATAAAATATTAAAATTCAGATTTGTTACTATAACGCAAATGACATGATTATTTATAGAGCTTCTCAGCGTCATGCAGAAGAAATGACCCGTTAAAAACGTCCGGCAATGATTATATCCGAGTATATATAGATAGTACCTACTGTCCCCGTTAAACATGTTAAAAAATCAGGTTTGTTGAATTTAACTTCCTCACTTCTCACAAAATCCCCCAAACTCAAATGTCATAATATCCAAACCTTCTTATCCACTGTCGTGAACATCTATCCTGCCATATATTTTAGTTTACAAAGTCAACAGACTGTTTTTGACCTCCCGATGATGAGGGAATGAAGAGCTCCTGGAAGGTGAACAAGTTTTATAACGTCTGGTCACAGTATAGTAAACATACAGTATTATATCTTCATACAAACAGCCGAAACGACGCCCTTTGAAATCTCGGTATACTTCGGTATGTGCGGTCGCCGCAGTAACGTACGGACGCAAGCAGTGTGAGACGGTCCCACGCATACATTTACGTCAATTTATGGCACCCCAAACCATAAAAAGTTAGTCAATGAGCAGCCCTGGTGCATGTTTAACCAAGTTTAACTACCAAGCGGCCGTAGGTATTTATTTCAAGGACACTGCCGAGACAACATACTGTATGCTTTATTATACTGTGGTCTGGTTGTTGGCTGTGTCTTTGAATGATCATTTTGTATTTAATTAAGTCATTGCGGTTTTCGCCGTGACAATAATGCTCCTTTCGCCAGTTTTGGTTTTATATTTTATTATCTTATAGCATAGAGTAGCTAAGTGTACAGGGTGTAACGAAGCTAGTAAACAACTAGCCGTACACCCGTGAAAAATCGCATGAAATGGTTTGCGTCTTTGCTAATCCCTAGCAAGCATATACAGTATATTTTTGACATGTAATTTTTCACAGGTTCATGTAGAGGTGGTGATTGCAATGTCGCTAGGGTGCATTTGTGCGTCCGAGGTTTGCGCCCTGCTTCCAGCCCTGCAATTCGTTATTTTATCCGTGAATTTGAACGGAATTACGGACGTTACAGAAAGTACGGACAGATAGACAATTAATTTGTGCTTTGATTATGAGTCGAAAATGTTAAAGCAACCGTGACCTAATATATCTAAATATACCAATAGTTATGGAGTTGCAATATCAAATTTTTTTCAATATTTCTGACTTATTTTTTACAAAAAATTAACTTATATTGATTACGAAAAAATATTCGTCTCAATATAAGTTAACTAAAATGAAAAAAACCCCTCATAAATTCCAATTGGAATATTTTCCAAATAGGATTGGAAGGTTTTGATCATTTTATTTGACTTGTAGTAAAAGTAATGAATTTTTCACATTCTACATAAGATACTGTAATGATACTCAACGTTTTATAAGAAACAAGTCGGAAATCTTGAAAAAAAAAATGCAAACTTTGATGTCGCATATTTTAATAACTATTTATATAATGCCGTAGTTGCTTAAATATTTTCAACTCATAATTAAAGCAGGAATCTATCTACTTCTAAAGATATTGTAGACTAGTTCTCTTGTATCCTGTATAAATCGATCTTCTTCCTGTTTCGAATTGGTTCGTTCGCTCGTTACAACGCGCCTACTATACTCTAAGGTCAAGTTTTGTTTTTATTTTGTTGATTTCGAGACCCAGTTCTTACCCGGTGAACTGGTTCAGTAATTTATATTTAGGTTGCAGTTATCGAAGTCATCTTCTATGTAGGAGATTTAATAGATTTTTGCCGCGGATTCACTATGCCTTTCCTCCATATATAGAAAAACTGTGCAGGTAGTTGCTTCAGAACAGACATTGTCTAGTGAAGCGACTACCTTCATTTATATGTATAAATAAATTTAAACGAAATAAATAGTAAATAATAAAAAATAAAATAAAAATAGCTCACGACGCATTATGAATTTGTTCAGTTTATCTAAAAGATATCTGTATTTCTTTGTGCAATTGTAATCAATCTTATTTATTCAATAATAATTAGTAACTGACCGAAGTATCGGCTTCGGTTTCGGACAGCTTCGGCCAAAAAAACTAGGGTCGACCGCGGTCTCGGTATCGGCCAAAAATCGGCCGAAACTTCCTCAGCCGAATAGTTGTTGTAAAAGAGTGGATTTGTTAGAAGTACCTATTAATATATCTGTAATAATATTGCTATTTTGATAAAGAAATTTCACTGATTTGTAAAAAAATATTTACATAATACATCATTTTTTATTTTAGTAATTGAATTCATGTCTTTTATTTCAGTTATTGAATGAATTTCAGGTTATAATTTTCAGATGTCTAAATAAATTTCGATTTCGGCCTAAACCAGAACGGAAACCGAAATTCGGTTTCGGTATTCCTCTAACAATAATGTAATAAGTAATCAATTTAATCCTGTAAATATGTGAAATTATTTTGAAAACGGGATCATTGTTACTTTATTATGCATGATCCCAACAATCACAAGTTTAGGGTTAGAAATGTCGGAAATCCCTCCATTTGTAGGTTTCGGAGGCGAGAAATGTGTGATAGTGCGACTTATCTTGTGTAAATATGATAATGTGATGGCAGATACACATATTTTGGGTATTTTTAACAAGGCAAGAGACGATAGACTCGGCCTCCTTATCGAGTTGTTGAAATGCGATTCTTAAGAAGATAAGGCCACTTACTTATTATCTAGCGCATGTAGTAATATCAATATAGCCATACCGAGACCTCAAATGGATTCGATATTGGAGTCGACGTAATCGCACACAAACATGGATTATGGCATCGTACATACATAATATTAAAATAAAGTTCTTATCCAGTAAACAATAAAATCATATCTGAAATTATCAAAAAGCAATCCAATGCGTGAGGTGCATTACGGTAGAAATATATATTTGATAGCGAGAGGGAATTTTACAAATTTTGTATACGTACTATCCAAATTTTTCATAAATTTCCTATTTTGTATGTATGTGTATTTATTAGTTATCAGTTGCGTAGCAAGCAATTAATTCCCTTGCCCTCGGATAAATATAGAGGATATACCGGGACCCTGACTCTCCAACAACATACCTACCTTGTTTCATTTTGTTTTAATTGAAAATATTCTTACTAGAATATTATATAAGCCTATAAAACTCAATGTCTGTCTGTCTGTTCTCTATACAAATCTATACCGTTTATTCGATTCGATTAAAACTTTGCTTACTTACGCTTTAGGACCCGGCGGGTAACAAAGGCGATATTTCCCCCCTATTCTTTTAACCCTTCCCCTCCGCTGATATATTTTCGATGTAAATCTGTACCGTTTGACCGATCGGACTGAAAATTTGGAAACTTATTCTTTAGGACCAAGCGGGTAACAAAGGTGACATTTCCTTCGTCCCTTTTTACCTTTTCTTCTCCCCCTGATATATTTTAGATGTAAATCTATACCGTTCGAATCAAACCTTTGTTTTTCCCCACAAATTTATTTTCAAGTTTTCAAGTGCAGCGCCGGGTACGAACAGCAAGTTTATATATATTTTTAACTAATGGGTAGGTACTACCTTTAGAATACTTGGAATAATGGAATAGAATAAATAAATAGAATAGGCTCATATTATTTAGTCACACACTTGGCATGGAGCCCCTACTCCTACATATAGAAAAATCACAAATGGCTCGGACATGTGCTAAGAATACCAGAGGAACTATCCAGAACTATCCTCTTGGTAACCCCGGAAGGAAGATAATCGGTGGGTCGCCTCAGATTAAGCTGGGAGAAACAATAAAAAAATGTGTACGAAAACAGAATGGTCTGGTTGATGGAGTGGTTAACTCATACGGAAGCAGCACAAGACAGGGTAATACGGAAGCTCCTTGTCGAGTCTTAGGTCTACTAGGACAATGGGATGAAGCTGATGATGATGAGTATAATGTACAAATTGATGTCATAAAACGGATATATGCGATTGAAAGTACAAAAATAAATACTATGTTAATACTACAAAACGTAAGATGTAGTTAGTGATGTAAGGTGTATTCTTACTTTCGTTCATTTAAGATAATTAAAGAACGTATTTGTTCAGCGGTTTTTAGGAGGTAACTTCGCCACTGTGTCATTTATCAATATATATATATATATATTTTTTTTTTTTTGCTTGCTTCCAGATTTTTTAAGGACCTTGTTTACTTCGCTGCATGCCACTCGTCTATCAAATGTGCTCGATATCTTATCCTGTTCCAGGGTCAAGACGTACAATGTCGTACTTTGCATCAACATGCTTGATGATTATGCCTTTAGTGATTAAGCCTTTAATCACTTTCGAAAGTGATTAAAGGCTTAATCACTTTCGAAAAAGTGGATATATCAAGTGCACAAGATGCACGGAATATCTTTCTAAAGCGTGCACTGTGGATCTCACAGACGTGTGTCGATTACAAAGGAACCGATAAAAATATTCTGACTGCAAAAAGTACGTTTTACTCCTTAATCAATTATTTATTTTTAATTTTGCGCATTTGTGTCTGTGTACGAACATACATTATTAATATGCATGGCAACGGTAGAGAATAAAAGTCGACCCAGTTCTCTTATCATTTTATTATGACACGCAGTTTAACTTACATAGTACACGATAATATTATATGTACTAGATATGTGCAAATTGCTTTAATCGCCACCAGATTTAGCGATTAAATTCTATCAAATAATTGTGATTTTATACGCATTTCTGATCAAATTAGAACAACACTCACACCAAAATATTTACTTTATATAATACTTTCACGCAAAAAGCATTTCTCAGGTTACATGACTTCTAATGGAAACAGAGGTGGATTTATACTCACGCAAGTCGCAACTGCGAAGGAGCCTGCTTTGTAGAGGGCCCTCGAATCGCCAAGAAAAAGGAAGTAAAACCGGGAGCAACAGAGAACGCAAATATGGAAAACAATTTTTTTATTTTTATTTTTTATTTTAGGTACTATTTAGATACAATTTGTACATGTTTAATATAATAATATGTATGTATAATGAAATTGTTGATATTATTGTTCTTAGTCCTCCTCACTAGGGGTTTCTGCGCTGAAGCGGACTGGTGTATACTTATTTATTTTCTATTTTTAAATTACTGCGAAGTTTTCAATACTCCTTCTAATTTAATAATTAATTAACTCCAAAAATATTGGTAGATCCGATTGTGCTCGGCTTCCATCGATTATTTTAAGGCAGTAATATCAAAAAGAGTTCATCAGTTTATTATATCATTTAGCAATGTACTGTTGTTTTTTATACTGAATTCAAGATTTTATAGGAAACATGATTTTGGAAGGGATAGACAGATAATATCTAAAATTCAGTACATTTTAAATTAGTGAACCTCGGTAACTGCATTCAAAATAATTTATTTTTATCTTCTGAGTATTTCTTTTATATCTTTCAATTTTGTCGGATCGGCTAGGAACCTCCAGGCTCCAGGACTGTTATTTATTTTTATTTATCTTGAACTTAATACATGTTGGTTAGAAAAAAAGCCACTCATCTCACTAGGATCGTTAACCTAGTTTAAACTATAAAATTAATAGTTTAAACTAGGTTAACCTAAAACTTCATTTCTTCTGTATTTCTATTTTCTATACATTGTTCATGTTGATTTGAGATATTTTGAAGCCCGCCTCAGACAGATCCGCGCACCGCCCTCGAACGAAAAGCTTTTCTTATTTTAAAATATTCACTATAGTAACAATATATTTTGGCATATCATTTCAACCGTTATTTTTAACGTAAGTTCTTTTAATCTATACTTATAAAACTTAATGTCTGTCTGTCTGTCTATCTGTGTGTTATCTATACAAATCAACACCGTTTGTCCAGTTCGATACAAATTTTGCATACTTGTGCTTTAGGACCCGGCGGATAACACAGGCAACATTTCCCCCCTATTCTCATACCCCTTCCCCACCCCCTGACATATTTTCGTTGAAAATCTGTACCCTTTGACCGATCGGACTCAAAATTTGGAAACTTATTCATTAGGACTCGGCGGGTAACATAGGCAATATTTCCCTCCTATTCTCATACCCCTTCCCCTTTCCCTGACATATTTTCGCTGAAAATTTGTACCGTTTGACCGATAGCACTCAAAATTTGGAAACTTATTCTCAAAGACTCGGCGGGTAACATATGCGACATTTCCCTCCTATTCTTTTAACCTTTCCCCTCCCCTGGTATATTTTCTATGCAAATCTGTACAGTTTGACCGATCGGTCTCATAATTTGGAAATTTATTTTTTAGGACTCGGCGGGTAACATATCTTTCCGCTGATATATTTTCGATGCAAATCTGTACCTTTCGAATCAAACCTTTCTTTCCCCCCACAAATTTATTTTCAAGTTAATCCTTAACCCGTGCAACGCCGGGAACGAACAGCTAGTAATAAATAAGAAGGTGGTAGTGTCACATAATTTATTACAAGAGAAACTGATTGCGCACTATAGTTGCGTAATATTATGTAACTTATTTCGACGTTTAATATTTAATTATGCATGCAATAATTAAAGTTTTTGCAGTTAATTTTGACCCGCACAAATGATCTCAGCTTATATGTTAATTAACGATTTTATTTTTAATTTTAATAACACCACAATAGATTTGGTCCTTTCTACCCAAACGCCCATTTAACTTTCACCTTATGACTTTATTCGTGAAAGCTTATGACGCGCCAGTGCCGGGCGTGCCTCGTAATCGAGAATGATGTAACTCTAGAAAATATTTTTAAATTGTTACAATAAACCAGCGAGTACTAATGGCCTCTGATAGCAACACGCCTGGCGCTTATCGTCAGATAAACAGTCTGAAAATTGATTATCTAGTGAGTATCTTATATTACAAATATTACTTTTATGTTCTTACTTACATACAAAGGCCGTATACGGGATGTCTCATAGCTAGAAGCGAAAACTTTATATGATTTCATGTGGATTTCTACCTTGATAATGAGTCAAAAATGTTCAAACAACCATGACCTAATATCGATATTTTTGACATGCGCAATATCAAAGTTTGCATTTGTTTTCAATATTTCTGACTTTTTTTGCAAACAGTTGTTTTATCATCACAGTAACTTATACAACTTAAGAAAAATTCATTCGCCGAAATACAAGACTAATAAAATCTTACAAAAATTGAAACTAATACGTACGTGCATTTAGGCATACTTGATTTTTCTTCATTCCATGTATTCTTTCTCCGACGATTCCTTCCTTCAAAGTTCGGCAATGAACATAATTAATAAATCATGCGAATGCATATTTAAAGATATATCTAAACTTTTTGAGAAGCAAAGATCTATCAATGCCTATTAATGCTCTCTTTTGTTATAAATTAGTTACAAGATATCTCGAAGATAAAAAGTATAAACATCGATTGTTACTTAATCATGGTACTAGTTTTACGATATACATAAGTAGCTAATAAATATGGTCAAAGGGCAAAATATGTAATACCGAAAATATTTAATAAAGTTTCACAATTTTTTTAAAAACATAAAATGAAAAACGGCCTTAAAGAAAAATAATAAATAGGTAATAACTTAATTCATTATTCATTATGATAAATGAGATATTACCTTAGTAGGTTATGTCTTTGATAATTTATTATGATATTCTTATCATAATAAATTTAAAAAAAAAAGACAATTATCATATTATTCATTACGATAAGTGAGGTATTATCTTAGTAGGTTATGTTTTTGATAATTTATTATGATCATTAATTTAGCTGTTTCCTTTTTTTACTTCCTTTCTTTTAACGCGTGGCGTCTGTTTGCTTGCTTGTTTGCCGGGTGAAAAAACTTTGGATCGATTTTTAACCCTTTTCCCGTGATTCAATCGAGCTGAAACTTGGCAAGTAGACTCGTGGCCACGATCAAGAAGATCTAATAAATTTTAGTTTAAAAAAAAATAATAATTATAGTATAATTTCGGATTTTTAGAAATTTTATTGGTTTTTTCAAATTGGAATCATAAGAAAAGTTTGATTACTAGCATAGCGGCCCGATAACGTGGCGGATTACTTTCTAAATTTGAATTACTCCGTCGGTATACATAATAGGTACTTCACTACGAATGTCGAAAATCTAAATTGACTGACAAATGTTTTTAGAATTTAATCTTCAAAGCATGAAGTGTCTTATCAAAGCTCAAAACATCTGACATTTTAGAAATATATTAAATTACTGTAGGTTTAGTGTTATGTTATACGTTTTAATTCGTCTTTAATTGTTGTTATATTTTACAAAGATCACTTGTTTTAAGGTAATATCACTATAGTTATGGTTAATGTTATTTGATACCTACGTAGATGCAGTTTGAAAATTTAAATAAAAATATTTTATTTATTTTAAAGTTTTTAAGGGCTACGTAGTACTATAGAAAATCGTACTATAAAAAACACAAGCTTGTGAAAACATCGAACCCGGAATCCCCATTAAGACAATGTCATTGGACTACGAGGGACGAGAAAATTTGAAACATACAAAGGTGGCGCTAGTGTTTTCGATTGTCGCATACTGCCCACATCCTTTTTACCTTTGGCTCTCATTCGCTTAAAATTTTGTTCGTTAAAAGCAGATAGACCTTTAAACGTTAAGTAACGTTTTATTTTCAAATTCTGTACCATGGAGTGCATTATGCTCTACTCCATTAAAACAATCAATTGACCAACCGACCACCAGAGGGTCAGTTAACCACCTGCAGGTAATTGACGTTCTACAAAGTAATATAATTTTACTGCAAGTATTTCCAGGATTCCTGTAATTTGGGCCGGTAATGGATAAGGGATGTTCAAGGGATATAACTAAACCATTGCAAATGTGAGTATCGGTATTTCCAACCCCAAATATCTAGAAACGATGCTTCAACCCTTGGAGGATTAGCCGGACCAGGAAGCTCCCCCCATCAATAGTCGTCATTATTCGTCAATTCAAAATTATGGTTTGTCCGGAGTGTTCTAGGAAATGGGACGGATTTTTGGAACAATTTCGGTTTACTTTTCTTTTGAAAGGAAATACAGGATAACTATTTACAATAATTATGTCTAGACTGTCATCTACTAAGAATATTAGTTCTGTATCATAAAACAAATAAAACTCTAGCTGTTCGAATTTTAAATTAGGACTTTCACTTTAATGTCCTATTCTAACATTTAGATACTTCACTCACTCAAACGACTTATTATATTTACCTTTTATTATTTAATATATAGTTCATTTTTATGTTGTCAATGGTTGCTACCTTTCATAAACCGGTAAATACTCCACCTTGCAGCTTTACTTGGATAAACATGACTTACAGTACTTAAAGAATTACTTGAAGAAGATTTTTAATGCAATTCATTTAACATCCTCGTAGTTTGTGTCGATGATTTTTTCTATCAAAAACATGTAATACACATGATATAATTTTTTTTCTTCAAGAAGAGCAAAATGATTTTGTGGTGGCATGTTTTTACCACTTATTTATTGAAAATATCAACATGTTTGAGGGCCGGCCAATGGATCCTTTTTCAAGATGTATCTTCAGGATCTTCAGGATAATGTATACCTACTAACTTGTATGTATGCGTATTAAATAATGAAAAATACAGTTTAATGAGCAAATATAAAAATGTTCGCAATCTTAATCTTTTCGGGAAGAACATTAAAGAAAAAAAAGGTTCTTTGTCCAAGCACTGTCTTCTCATTTCTTGGCTGATACATTAGGGTTCTGCTTGATTCGATCATGTTTTCTTCTTCTCTTTGTTAATTAATAAAATATATTAGGCATCAGAAAAAATAAAAATTTGTTGTTTTGAAAAAACTGCCGGTCTCTAAGTGATCAAATTCGACTTAAACCTTCTGTATTGGTGAAAAATAGTTTCTTATTGTATGAGTTTAATTTATGTATTTGTTTCTTTAAACCTCGATCGATGTGGGGTAGATGTAAATTAGAAAAAATAAAATTCGCGTGTCTTATGCAATATCTCACAAATAGATACCTAGTTAAAATATTATTTTGTAGATAGTGTTTACTTCCAAATATAAGTACATGCATAATACTGAATGTCTGTCAATTACATTTTTTTAGGTTTATTAGATTAAAAGCACTGTCTTCTTCCTAAATCCCTTCTTATAACATCAACTGAATCTGAATTCCGGGCGTCGCCGGGTATTAACCGCCAGTATTCATATAAAATTAAGATGAAGCGACAACGTCCTCAAAGACATTTCTGCCTTGGGGCTTCTGAACTAACACAAAACCGAGATGAGTGGAGGAAGACTCTTGAGGAGGCCAAGACCCACCAGAGTTTGTAGAGCCAAGAGTGATGATGATGATGATTCATATAAAACCATTGTTTCTAATTCATCCTACACGTCAGGATGTTAAAATCATGAGACTACCGCTAACATGCTTAAAAAATAAATAATGTCATGTGTCACATGTTATACACATGGTTGTAGTTTTATAATTTTATACATACATTTCAAAGTGTTAAAAAATTAGGGTTGGTTCCCCGTATATAAAATACATTATCTTTTAACGCCTTTCTATTACCTGTCTGTAATAATTATTCTATCTATACTAAGAGTTCTCAGAAATAGTATTTTTAAGGGCTACTTCTACAACCCGTAAAACGACACGAGGCACGCGCATGTAAAACAACCCCTTGTAATATGTGCTAAAATTAAGTGGGCATGGTTAAAAAGGTGAAACCTGTTGTTGGAGGGCAAATCCCAAATGGAAACTTACGTCAATATGGTGGCGTCAAACCTAACCGGGCATTATAAGACCGCCCCACTGTTCCTGAAATGCCAAAAAAATATTTCTGAAAGGCACGCGCTTTGATACACATTTTAAAACACTTAGAAAAAATCGAGGTACATGACATGTATTATATATGTATATGTGGGCAAAGGCAAGTAGAGCAATACGTGGCAGTAAAATTTGAGAGGCAGCAAATTGGATACGGAGTTTTAAAACAAATGTTAGAAATACATCTTGTAAAAATATCATAAAAGGGCAAATTAATGACCCATTTCTCAAAATCGTACAAATACAATACAAAAAAAAATATTTTGGGAAAATATTAATGGGCAAGGCCCATAAAATTTTATTGTGAAAATTCGGCAGAGGGCAGCATTCAATCGAAATGGACCGGGTCATACTGGAATACATAACAATACAATAGGCGTGATGACAGATTTTGATATAACCTTCTATAATGTAGGTACGCGTCTACTGTTACCAAAAATAACATTATTTTAGTAATAAAATAGAAGAATATGGCATTCTATTCTCTTTGCCTGCGGTGAAACGGCGTGATGGTTAGTTAGTTAGTTAATTAAACTAAATTTTTACGCAAATAATTGCATTTTCATCTACATATTTTTTAATTTCACGTAAAAACGCTCGCAGCTGTCGTGGCGTCTGCGTGACGTCAAGCCTAAGTAAATTACATTGTGTCTATGACATCAGTTCAGAGACACGGTGACGGTTACTTGGGGGTGACGTCATTCGCTCTGGTCGGTGTTTCAGTTAAAATGGCCGAATGCAGAATTTTATACTTTTATTTTATCGAAAATCTTATTAATCTCAATGTGTATATTAAAACTAGATCATTTTTTAGAATCCTTTCAAAATCACTCATTCTTTAATTCTTTAATACTACTTTATGCCTATTATAAACGTAAAAATGATTCATGCGCTAAATCTACGTATTTATTAGACGATGTGTTCATTTTAAATTATTTTAGGTTTTTTACCAATTTAACTACATATTAATTTACATTTTGTAATTAATTTGTAATAATGTTATTCTGTTACTATGAGTCGTATAGAATCAGAAACAGCAATCTGACTTTTTAATGATTTGCACTAATTCACAGAAAAATTGTTTTATATTATAGTTTGCTCATAAATCACTAAATGTGTCATCAATTCTAATCGTTTTAAATTTTTTGATAAATGTAACTGAACTTTTAAGAGATCAAATTCAAATTAAAACAATAATAACTTTTTGAAAATTTCAGATTGCTGTTTTTGTTACTGATTTTTAAGATTGCTGCTTATGATTCTAAACAATGACAGATTGCTGGTTTTGTTTCCAGATAAGCTGATGTATAAGTAGAGTTGTCAATAATTAAAATATCAAGATTACAAAAAAAATTAAAAATTAAAAATTACGACCATGTTTAATAATATACATATTGTTAAAATAGGATAGAGAAAACATTTGTTGAAAGATTTTTTTATAGGTCCATTGTATATTATTGCACTTGAAATTATCATAAACGTTAATAGTTACACAAGTGGGATCGATATGCATGTTTAGTTTTTACACTCTCAAACTAATGTATTTAACCTATTTCTCTAATAAATCAATAGAATTAACACACAAAACTCACAACAAAAACCAAGTAGATGCCATTATGACGCGTGATTAATAAACGCTTGTGATTGGTTGGAACTTACAGATTGTTGCCTTTGAAACTCACTGTTCGCAGATTGCTGTTTTTTATACTAAAGTGACTTTTCTAACTCAATTTTTAACGAAAGTTTTTTTTTGATCGGAAATTTAATAATAAGCATTAACTATTTTATTGGGGTAATGTTGCCTCACCAAAATCTTAATCGGCATAAAATCGGCAGAGTGCTGTTTTTATTTTTTTCGACTCATATGTAGCAATTAATGTAACAATGAAATATTATAGCACGATATAATGAAATAAATATAAACTAACTAATGCATACAGATTATAAATCTAAATCCTTTCTTTAGGCGAGAGGATTGGGTCACAGCGGAAGACCCCCACATGTATATTTGGGATATATAATATATATAATGCAGCTAAAGTATTTATTGTTACATAATTAAATTCCCCAGTAAACAGAACCTATTTTCTAGTATAGACGTTTTTTTAAATTTTTAATAATTTCGTTCCAAAATCTTCAAGTAAAATCGCCTTTTTGTAGTAAATGGCGACCACAGAGCGACTTATTTACTATGGCATTATACTAAGAAAAAGTCAATCTAAGTACTCTTAGTTTTCTAAGAGTATTTAGTTTGACCTTTTCATAATTGTTTCAAAATTTACAGGCTCGTAATTATTTTTTTAAACAATCCTGCCATGGATCCCGACTGTGTACCAAGAAATTTACGTAAATTCATGTCTTTATATTTTGTTGTCTGTGTTAGTACCAATGTCTAGCACACGTTTTATAAAACTGTTCATCTAATAATATTCTCATACAATTATGCGAAGAAAAAAAAAATGTATGTGGTTAGAACTCCTTCCGTTTAAGAAAGACAATCGAATTAGTGTATGTAAACCGTGCGTACGACGCACATACAAATTCGATTGTCTTTCTTATATAAACGAGCGCCTTTCTTTTTTGTTTGAAAAATTTAGACAAAAACATCTAAACAAAACCTCATAAATTCTTAAAGAGCCTCTCCACGAAGACTTTTAGAGGTCGATGCTTAGAATATTTGGTTCAATATTACTCTGTATAAAATAAAATATACATACCTACAATATTTAATTTAATGTCTCAACAAAAACTATGAAGTGTCATGTAGCGCAGTTGCGAGAATTTTAGGAGAATTCATTTATTTGCCGTATGAAAATGGTGACAATGTCTGGGAGTAGGTATGTGTCTACTAATAAAACAGTATTTTATTTAATATATATATGTACATCGTTGTATCGTATCATTGCATCACATACATGTAGGCGTATCATTGTATCATATATCTCATTCTATTGTATTGTATTGTATGGTTTCCACTCATATTCTCATATGAATATAAGCGGCGCGGGGAGGATGACCACTTTAGCATTAAAAAATGCAGAAGTGAGTGGAGAATGTGTAGGGCCAATATGGGAGCTATTGCCCATGAAACGGCCTTGAGTGTGTGGTGGGTCCCTCTTCATTGTATTTTACAACGTTTAAATTTAACATTTAAATAATGCAAATCTCTAGGCTATTTTTATAATGAGTAGCAAAATTACAAAGTTCATTTATTTATTTAATGTTTGTTCGGGCACAGTTATTCTTACTGACTAGACACCGGTCAAAAATGACATACCTACTTTCACACGTTTGAATTTATATTTTACATTAATTATGAAGTACTTTTAATGTCCTAGCGGTTTATAAATCAAAACACATACCTATTCTTCATCTACTATAAATATTTTTTTATATTTAATTATTTTAAATAAAATATGTTGAAATTTTTGTTTTTTGAGATTATTTAATAATTCTTAAATGACAATATTTTTGGTAAAAATGCAAGTTGTTTCGAAAAATGAATTCTGACACAGAGTATTGTTGTATAGAGAATAATATATATATTTTGGCCGCGAGTTAAGGCTGTGAGAACAGCGTAGCATCATGGTAGCGTTAGTGACGGACATCTTTACAAAGATAATTATTTCTTATGGATTACATTGTACAAATTCTTCTTCTTCTTTTTCTTTAATGGCCTCACGGGACTCGTTCATGTCACAATAAAACGCCAATCATCATTTCACATCGCCTCGGTGGTTAGGTAAATTGCGTGGTCATCGCGTGACCAGATAAACCCTCTTTCTCTCCGCATTCATTCGTTTAACATGACCAAACCACTATTTTCAATCCTATTCACTATACTAATAGCACCTTTATTCATTCTCTACATTACCATTATTTCCATCATAAAAGATTTGTCACATATATCTACACCCAAATGATCTCATTTCCACTGCATCAGTCTACGTTCGTTGCTATTCTGCCAGCTCGTATTTATTTTGTATAAGTAAATAACAAAAATTTATATATAAATTTAAAATATTAAACTGTACATATTCATATTTTTGTATATTATATACAATAAAACTATTTTCATTGTGATTTGAAAGTTCAGATAATAATGCCGTAAATATAGTGTTACACGGGATTCGCCATGTTACATAATACGATCGAAGAACAGGTACCGAATATGTGGAACGGAAGCCAAAGGAAATTTATGTGGCGAGTGTTGAAGGCAGTAGAAATAGAGGGCGTTTGACCTGGATAGTGAACAGATAAACTGAATCTTGGAGGATAGTTTTAACAACCAAAGAGTGTCCATGAGAAGATATAAATGGATGAGGCAAAAGTGTGCCAGGAGAAAATAATGTTGCGTTCTATCCTCACTGCATACTCCTCCAGTAAAAAGGCGTGATGATCAGTTATTCATATTATTTCGCACAAACTAGAACAAGGCCGACACAATCCAAAATGTCACGTTCTGAGTAAATTCGCTTTTGATCTTTTCAACTTTATTTTATTGTATTGCCTCAACACGATTTAAAAATGAACTGAACCTACCTGGGTGGTTTATATTTAATATGGAAATTTTTTATTTTTAAAAAATACAAATGTGTAATTAATTCATCAAAGTTTTATATGGGAAATTAGTCAATGAGCTCACCAAAAGAAGGTGCTTATTATCGGTAGGCCGACGTAATTTTGTACGCTGGGTAATATTAATGCGAAGATGCGTGAGGCAAGAGTTGTAAGTCAGGACAGAAGAGTGTGGCGCTGGGGAAACGGCGTAATGGTAAGTAAGTATATTACATGATTTAAAAAAAAAAAATAAAGATGCGAATACTTGTCACAACAATATTCTTACTATTTTAAAATTAAGCTGAACGCTTGTGCTATGAAAACAGGACTAACTTGCTGGTCTGGAGTGGCGAGAGTCCTAACCACAAGACCATCAAGCTACTCGCTTATTGGTCTTGTGGTTAGGCAATAATAAAGCAATAATCCGCATAGCTTACATATAATACTAGCTAGAGATTTGGAAGTCAACCTTATCATAAATACTACCGGAACACAGACCAGGTAGTTGATTTGGCAGTGGCACAAGAAAAAACTGTCTCTTCAGTGGCGATGTTGTACTAGGATTGCGATTTATTTATTAAATTGATTATAAAAACATTTAAATCTTACTGTAGAGAAACAAACAATAGAACAAATCGGTACCTACCTTCAGATATTTAGCCGTAGGCGTAGACTTGATTGAAGGAGCTGATCTGTGTGAAGAAATACAAGCCCAAGTTAACCAGGTAGCGGCAATCTCGGGTGCTCTAAAATCCACAATTCGGAAAATAAGGATATGGCTATCAAGAGCAAGATGAGAATAAGACCAAACAAAATCAGGACTAAACAAACATTGAGGACTTCCGAGATGGAGACACTGAGGATGATACTAGGCAAGACTCTGAGGGATCGCTGTGAGGAATACCAGAATAAGAAAGGTGTGTGAGGTTGAGAACATTGTACGATGGAGTAGACAGCGAAAAGCGACTGGTATGGTCATGTTCGAAGAGTGGACACCAGATTCCCTTATATCGCACTGCATAGTCAGACTCATGGATTCGCCCTCGCAGAAGATCTCCCGAAAAATGGAAGTAAATCCATCTCACAGGAGGCGCATTCCTCCCGGGAACAGACCATATAGGTAACAGACCGCATATTAAAAGAAAGAAGAAGAAGAAGAAGAAAATTTTTTTTTAGAAAACTTTCGATAAATCATATCGAATGTTACAAACCAGACAAAGGATATTATTAACATGAATTCCGGATCGAAGTACGTATCCGTAAGTCCGGTTGGGACCTAATTTAACGACCTAAAATCAATGCAGCGCTGCGTTAGCATATTTAAGACCAGCAATAAGTATGTAAATTATACGGCGGAGCACGGGGCTGTGAGTTTTTATACGCCTAATTTAATGTGTAGGAATGTCCCATACCCACAAATATTACCTCTCCCGATACAATGTGATTGTCCCGTCGCATAAGCCGCCCTTTGTACTTTAAGGATTATGATATGGGTTACTTTTTACTATACGTAAAAGTGAAATAGGTATTTTAATTGGGTTGGGGACATTCTCCTTCTAATGAGATATAAACCACAACCCTCTCGGATAAGCAGTCTTGGAAAAGTACACGTGAGAGGATTAAAGGGTTGGTAGATACATCTTTATGTATGAATAAATCTAAGTTAAAATATGAATGTCAATATTTTTTATCTCGATAATGGGGGATATTTAAACCATACTTTAAGTTTTTTTAAATAGAGATGCGAACACGGAATACGTATCACATCAATATTCTTACTATTTTCAAATTAAGCTAAACGCTTGTGCTATAAAAATAGGACTAACTTGCTGGTCCGGAGTGAGGTTCGAACCCGCGACCTTTGGATCACGAGGCGAGAGTTACACACATGATGACATAGTTGCTGTATGAAATGCATTTTGCATAGTCGGATCTATGTATTTGAATCAACATGGTAGAGAAATTAACAAGGAATTGCTTTCTTGTGTATACAGTTGCCGGCAAACTTCATGAAATTCTTTGGCTAAGGGTACGAACATGCCAAAGATGCTTCACTGCGATACCTCGCGGTCGCGGTTTAGCTCGCTATCTCGATGTCACCTCCATGTAAAACAAATACACGCTAGTAGATACGCACGCACATGCCGAAAGATACCTCACTGCGATACATCGCGGCCTACATGGAGGTTTAGCTCGATGCTTTCGTGATAACAAAATATTTTGTTTTCACATCGCGGTCGACCGCGAGCAGCGATGTGTTCTGGCTCGTGATTGGTCATATTCGCCTCAGCCTAGCGAATCTGTCCAATCACGATCCAGATCACATCGCTGCTCGCTGTCGACCGCGATGTAAAAACAAATGGATCTGTCATCTGTCATTAATCCCGTATTGCTCATGTCACGATCGCTATAGTTATCTTTTAAACTGTTTTTACTTGATAAATACTGTGAATTGAATTATGGATAAGGAGGTGCTAATTGATTTGATTTTTAATATTCCTGCTTTGTGGGATAAGCGGGAGAAAAATCACCACAACAAATAGCGAGTATCGACATCGAGGTGCGACTGAACCGACATGTTCGCACCGCCATCCATGTAAACAGCGAGTATCGACATCGAGATAGCGAGCTGAAACCGCGACCGCGAGGTATCGCAGTGAGGCATCTTTGGCATGTTCGTACCCTTAGTGGGGGAATGCGCAGAAGACGAAATTTGGGTCTCGTTGGTAGAAAGGTAGATGCGCAAACGTCCCCCCACTACGCCGCAGAATTTCAAGATGTTTGCCGGCTACTGTATTATTTGTTATGGTTTGAAACCATGACTTTAAAAACTTTTTAAAAGTACACGATTATCTTCCTGGTAAATCGTTACATAAGAATAGAAATAACATGGTGCTTATGGCTCCCACGATATTAATCGAAGAACCCCCAACCAATTAGCTATTAAGCCGGCTCTACACTGCTAGCGAAGTCGGCCGAAGTTAAGCGAATACGATAGTGTAGAGAGGTACTCCCATCTACTTCGGCTCGCCTCGGACGACTTCCGAAAGTTGTCAGTTTTTGCGCCGAGTCAAAGGGCTCGAAGTGACCCGAAGTTCGTGCGAAGTTCTATTCTATCGGGCAACTGAGTTCCTCGCAGTGTGTACACATACTTCGGACTTCGGGTTACTTCGTACTTCGGCCGACTTCGCTAGTAGTGTAGAGCCGGCTTTAGACGTGTATTTACCACCAGACTAAACAAAGTTATGAAGAAAACAAATCTCAACTATTTTAATTACCTCTGATGATGAGAGGGACTGCGCCTGTCAAAACTACAGTAGTGCCAATATAACTCATTCAATCTTTAGTTTAATAAAATTTTTAATATCTCAGCACTTTTGTATCCTTACACTTTTTTCCAGATATGTAACATATTAAAGTAGAGTAATTAATATAAATTTTTCTGTTTATAAGCCATTTATTTTACCGGAACCCGCGTCAAATAGTCCCGAAAATTACTTTTACACTCCGACGTTTCGAATAGATAACACTATTCATTCTCAAGGGCCTACTATCTATTCTATCTTGAATCCTGCCCAAAATCGGTCAAGAAAACCCGACCATTCGGGGAAGCGGCCAGGATGAAAGTGAGTTAAAAATCTTAATAGGTGCTTAAAATTATTGATTTGAAATTGATTTACTATTAGACTTATAAATAATATTTTATTTATTGTACCTTTCGATTCGATTAGAAACATAATCATCTTGTTTTCTCGGTACAGTAACGCTACCGACATTTGTTGTTTACTCATACTTCTTCAAACAGGGAAAAATAAATTTATTGAAAATGTTGTCACTCCATTATTAGTGATTTTAAATTGATATTTGTGACACCTATCTACCATTTGGTAAAGAAATTGTAAATTTCAATGTAATAAAGGGAAACCAAATTTAAAATTTATACGATAGCACTTTTAGTTCATCTTTGAAGTGAGAACAGAATCATGGAAAAATATGATTAAGGGTGAGTAGATTATTATTTAAAAAAAATACGTAGACATGTTTACAAAGACACATCATGTATAGACAAACTGGTTCAAGCAAAGAACAATGCAAGTTTGCTCCACATGACGTGAGCTTTTTTCTACTGAATTTAGTAGGTATACCTACTGCATTATTCGTACACACAAACATGCCTTCAAAACGTTTTATGCCAGGTGTTACAATTGTTTAAAATACGATTTGAAAGAGGAAAGCCACCCAATATGAATTTGAAAGGTTTCAATTATGGACTGTATAAATAAGTTATTGAACTTTTCGGCTATTCTTCACAACTCATATGCTAAAATGAACCATTCGTGTGAAGGTATTACCCACCGAACGAAAAAATCTAGGCTTTTGTTGCGAAATATTCGATATACTATGAACAAGTTTACTTGAATTGTTTAGAATTTTACCTGAGGTTTACTTATTTAGTCAATGGGGACAGCAATGACTATTTAAATTATACATTTCATTGGTTTTAGGCACGTTTTGAGTTATGAAAAATACCTACAACTTTTTGTTTTTGAGGAAACACTTTCCAACACGAAAAATAAGGTAGGTACTTATTAATCATAAAAAAAATATATAAAATTTTATCCAGAACTCACCCACAGACTCAGATAATAATAATCAAGAAACAATTCACTGCGATATGCCTAATCTCGGTTAAAATTACTTGCATTTCCTCATAAAATATTTCACCATTTTGCGCGTGTACTTTTACTCATATTTGTTTGTATCCATTTTTTAAAACTAAATTACCCACGTTCTGTCTGGTTGAGAACTTCGCATTTGTCTTAATTATATTTTTCAGTATTTTTAACATATTTTATTCCAGCTTGCTACTTATTAATTTTGTGTATCCACATGAAATATTATGCTATTTCAATATGAGCTGTAAAACTACTCTTTGCATTTCCCTTTATTCCATTTTTTCTTGCGTCTAACTTTGTATTTTACTTATATTTTTTTTAACATTTTTTTTAATGACATTTTTACTGTACTTGCATGAATATTTAAAAAATATTATGTGAAAAAATGAACAATAAAGAAATACTTAAATAAGGACAGGTATTTCTGTATACCTAGCGAGGTATGTAGTGGCTGAGAGGCTTGCTACATAATATCTTATATTTATATATACATATGTTATTTTATTGATTTATTTATTATATTTATTTATTTATGTTTTTATTTATACAGCAGATACATAATGTTTTTTATAATAAATTGATTCTATGTTATAACATTTTTACAGACATTATACTCCCCATAATGTGAACCAAATTTCGAGCTTATGGGAGGAGTATTTACAAGCTAAATTAATGTATAAATAGCAGAAACCATTTAGAAGTAGAGTTAGAGAAGAATTTTTTTATTATATAGAAACCATTTGAGACATGTGGGCAATGTTACAATACATCGTTGTCCAAAATCAAGGATTTGACTTCTTTCTTAAACTGTTCGTATTTTGGAAGGTTCCTCTCTTGAAATTCGTTTTGCAAAAACAATGTATTGTACCATTTAACTCCCAGTGTGTGTATTAAGCATTTAATTGTCATGTATCTAATAAACGCCTTTTTATCGGCACTGAAATGAAATTAAATACTATTAACGTTTTATCGAAATTTTATTTACATCAATTCTTTGTCGTCAGCCATTTTGCACTCATAATCACTTGTCGAGATATTACTATATACTAAAACCACGAATTTTAATATTAAAAATTTTAAGTATTAAAATTTACGATGACTTTATATCAGGAGAATAGAAACTAAACCAAAAAAATATTTTCTCGGTAGATTTTCCCTAAATGTCTTTCTAATTAATTAATCTAATTTATCTAAATATCAAAGAACTATATGTGTGCAGTATCGCAACTTCATAACAACAAGTTTCATTAAAAATACTTTTAAAAAAAAAAAAAAAAAATAGAGATGCGAACACGGAATTCGTTAAAACTTTAAAAGTTAAATTACGATTGATCTGTGACTTCATAGAGGCCTAGGATATATATTTTTTTGTGAAAATTAGGTGAGAACGACGGACAGGAACATTAAGGTCTATAGAGGGTAGTGACCATTACTTAGAGGTCGTGAAACTACTGCAAGATTCAACTCCTCAGGATATTTTGAGTAAGATCAGCGGTTTTGGAGGGTTGCCTATTAAGGGCAATTGTAATCACTTACTCAACATGCAACGCTCACAAATTTTGGGGGGGGGTTTAGGCCTTAACCTTAGAGGGCAGTGGCTAAATACCACACTAACCCATAGCAACCCTTAAGTAAATATTGTTAACGAACCACAGTACCTACCTTAAACATAAAGGAAAAGGTTTGCTTACAAGTACACAGTTGATTATACTCATTTAATGATGGAATAACATGAAGACTCTTTCTCTACCTGGATATTCAGGTAGAAATAATACACTAGAGGTACGAAAATATTATTGTATTTTCTACCTACACTAAAACAAGAAAATTTATAACTGTATGCCTTGAAAGGAGGATATAATACGAGAGGCTCAGTCCCAGCACACGATCCTCCAGGAACTAAACATTTAAAATGACTATTTTTTCATCTGTTCCTGAAGGAACCGCTGCAAAAATAAACATTTTAAATTAAAACTAATTACATTGGTAATGAAAGTAAATTAATTTCTTCCTAAAATTAGATGAAAATGTACAGAAAATAATATTAAACACCGGAATTATTATAAATATTATTACAGGATTCGGGGCTAAATATTGTGGTTATTTAAATTTTGTTTATTATTACTTACAACAATATCAAATTAACGGCACAATACGAAACAAAAAATATGTCCATTAAATGATTCGAAAATATCAGAATTTTGCAGAATTTTAATTTCAAAATTTCAGAAAAACTATAATTATTTAAACGTTATGTTGATTGCCAAGATTGACGTTTTGATTGACTGAGAATTTCGAAATTAAGACAAATGAATGCCATTAATTTCCTTTTCAGCTTTCCACTTCGCTCTTACTCAAGCTACAAGCTAATCGTTACAATGAATCGACCTAAGCCGAGGGCTACCTGGATGAACAATTTACGTATTACCACCCTTTAGTTAGTCATGGCGCCACTGCAGCGTGTTTTTGTAGACCCTAATTTCGTATTCACAGACAGGTTAGGCATTTAGAATCATGCTGCATTAATGACATACGTATACTGGGCTTTCTGCTCAAAGAAGAGGTAACTAAGATTTTAATCGAAAATAAATTGCATGCCTTATTCTGTTGTTAAAACCATTGATGTATTATAATATAGACACGTTATTCCTATACTAGCCGGATTTCATATGTAGCAAATATCACATTGAGAGAGACAACAAACCACGGCACACTTATTTCACAAACGCTCTGCGTATAGACAGAAAAATCAGGTAATTTGAAGTCACGGTGACTAAAATAACATACTCATTCTTACAATAGTGTACGATACTCTGTTCCGCGTAGTTGTTAAAAAATGTCAACCTGGAGACGATTGAGTAGGACCGATATGGAAGCTTTTGCTCTTAGAACGGTCCTGGGTAAGCGGTGGGTACCATTCACTGTTCCGCGTAGCGTCGTGCCCGATCACAGAGAAGATCCGTTCGATAACGAATGCAAGTAAGGCAATTACCTTATTTTTGAATTGCCAAGATTTCACGCTTGCAACGTATCTACAGTTTATTGTATCATTAGTTAAAAGCCTAAAGTTTGACATAAAAAAAGTATCTTTAAAAATTACCTAAAACACAGGCGATTTTTAAGGTAAGAATTCTATAAGTACACTCTGAATATCGCGAAATGGGGTTCAAGGTATTGTTGAAAATGAGAAATATACAACATTATGTAGTTAAAGACATAATGTTTGACTTCAAACAGAAAAAGCATCTTAGAAATGACGCAAAGCAATGATTATTATTATAGTAAAACTTCTATGAGCATTCGCTTGGAATCTTTTCACGTTTGAATATCCCAAATGTTCAGAATATGGAACTTAAAGATATTGTAATCTTAGTTCACCATGAACGGTGTAGAAAATATTCCACACCATTTAATTTTTCATCTAGTATAAAAGTGACAATTTTCAAGTTCAGCAATTTTTCGTCGTCGATTCATCGTTGATCAATTTTATATTAAAAATATTTTTTAACATCACCCTGTGGTATTATGATAACGAATAGCAATTTTAATTCTACGTGACGGCGAACAGCAATAGAAAACAGATGCTTTATTATTATAGTTTGTTATTAACACGTAAGTAATTTTTTTCTTACACATGTACATATGTATGTAGGTATGTTAAGATGCTATTTCTCAGTGTTTATTGATACTCTTTTTATGTCGTTATTGGTAAATAGATTATTGCAGTGTCGTTTCTGATTCTTAGACACGCTTCAAGTTTTTAAGACGGTTTGCCTACCATTTATTGCACCACTTTTTAAGTGTTTGCTTTGTATGTAGTCTGCGTTGGGAGTACTCAATGACGTATTAGGTGATTCAAATAATGTACCTATAATCATGATATTGCATAAATAATACATAATAAAATTTAAATTAAATTTGTTAAATGTACAAACAAGTTGTTCAATTTTTAAATTTATGTATGTAAATAAGCAATTTTATATTATATGTATGTATATAAAAAATAAATATAAATGGTTCAAATTAGTGGGATGGGTTTATTAAAAATTGGGTAACTTTTTAAGAAAAAAATTATATTTTTTTAAAAAAGGTTGAAAATATTAGAACTAACATTTTATTTCGAAAAATTATTATTGAATTCGCATGTTGAAATGCCATATTTAGACCCTTAGTAATATTGGTAAGAGGCACAAAAACAGGATTTTCTTTAATTTCTTACTGTACTTCCACATTTTTAGTTTCAGCTTCGCAACTATGTAATTGAAGATAGTTTCAGAGGTTCTCTTCTATCAATTCTTCCACCTGAGATTCCAAAACTCCTCAACATCAGTTGGCTGTATGCCAGCAAGACTTTATCTTACTAATTGTATTGCTATCTCTATAATCCGATAGTATTAAACTCCGCAGTGACAGTAGAAATAGTACTGCAGTTATTTATACTAGACTTTATTCCACAATTGTCTCTAACAGGTGTTAAATCTTAATAAAATCAATATTTATTGGTCTAAGTTTTCGATAAATGAGAGACACAAGATTGCTTAAAAGGCTTTAAAAAGTTTTAAGTACGTAAAATATGAACGAATAAAATGTTTTTAATAATTAGTGATAATTTAAATTTATTATTTTTAAAAAAGAAAAACCCACTTCTTTTTTGTTAACAAGGGAAAATTACAAAATAAGTCATATAAATGTATTTACATAAATAAAATGGATATAAATAAATTAATACGTATTATAAATTAATAAATGAATATTATAAAATATTATAATAAATTAATTATGAATATAAATTAACAAAAACATTACCAAATTATCCTTACCTAATCAGTATAAATGTTTCTTATTGATTGGTAATTACATTAATTTTTTTTTTAGGCCTTTATTAATGTTGTCTTTTATAAATTTTCGTGGAAGTTTATTGAATTTTTGCGGTATTATATATAATTAATGTCCTTATTTATTAGTTACCTTTGAGCAGTCCTTCGTATGTCGTAAATTTAGTGCCATGATTATGTAGCAATCGATGTTTATACTTTTTATCTCTAAGATACCTTGTTACTAATTTATACCATAGATCTTTGCTTCTTAAAAAGTATAGATGTATCTCTAGTAGTAGTACTTTTAGGCGACTTATTAATTAATTTCATTACTGAATTTTTACATGTTTTTTTTACAAGATAGACCCCAGCTAGTTATTCCGTATCTTATTACCGATTCTACTAAAGATTGTTATATAATCTTCATGACCTGTATCGGAACGTAGTTTAACTAGTAGAAGAACGTAGGAAACTAGTCCCGTAATATTTAATACGAAATAATAAATGAAATAAAGAGACATATACAAATATCAAATAATAAAACTAAAAAATTAAATGCTGGAACCTGGATTCAAACCACGGACCTCTGTCTTACGCGGACAGCGTGTTATCAATTTCACTATCCCAGCGACTTAATAAGTCGTCAATATTTGATAGTTATATGGTTCTCTTTGAATTATTAATTCACTTATTTATATTATTCCATTTTTATTCGGGAAGTAATCGACTTACGAGAATATCGAACGAAGCTTTGACGCCTTCTCCCTGGTCGATTTCCGAATAATAGAAGTATTCTTTGCTAAACTGCAAATAAAGTATATCAATCATGCTCCGATTTACCGTAGACTAAAACACATTTAATTTTAGCTCAACCCCGTTTTACACATAACACGTATGTAGCTACGCTGTGGTAGGTACAAATTTACACGGAAAGCAGACAGTAAAAGTTTTTATGATTCTGTATCTAGAAACAAGGTTACGGCGCAAGGGTGGTGGTGGTGTACCGTTTTTATCAAATATAAGGGTCAAGGTCATTGTATTCTGTATCAAATATATGAGGGGACAAGAAAAACGTGTCGAATAGGGTATGAAGTGCAAAGTAGAGATTTTTTAAAAATTGCACATAAATCTTCTAGATGTCATTCTATTTACCTTATGTGGAATTTAAAAGCAAAGGTAGCAATATCCAAAAAATTAAAAAATTGTTTTGAATATAGTCACCGATAAGTGTCAATACACTATAAATTGGTAATCTTCGGTGAGTGCGTTCAATTCTTTTGGTTATTGCTGCCTTTGCTTTTATATCCCACATAAAATATATATGTATATTCACCACATAACATAGCATATATCTTGTCGTTCCGCTATAATTTTTTTCTGAATTTCTGAAATACTCAGGATATCGTTAGTAATCGAGATTTAGGGTGATTAATATTATTAACAAAATGTTTATGCGTGTAATGTTCCCCCTGAGGTTTGCGGGTGTGCGGCAACACACTTATAAATATCTGCCCGTACACTTGTTCCCATCCCCCGCACACAGAAATAAATATGCGAAACCAGATTTTAGATTTGCCTTAATAGACCGAACATTTGACCATCATTTTATTAATGATTGGCCTATTGGACTCTAGCGGAAAGAAGCACCAAATTCGGGTAATAAAATATAACTTCCTAATTAGGTCGTTTCTTCTTACGGCATAATAATTTTGGTGTGCAAAAATGGTGCACAGTTATGCACATATTTTTTTGGTAAAATATTTACTGCCCAGATGAGTTTATTCGTTTATTGTTCAGATGAGTCTGCACACCAATAGAAACATCAAAAGGACATGAATGCAAATTATTTAAACCTAATTCAATTATTAATAATTCATTTATAACAGCGGCGAACAGTCGGTAATTTAAAATAATGTCACGAGACTCTAAAACAAAAGTGAATACACATAATCGAAGTGTTTTTCGAAAATACGAGAGCAAGCGAGAAATTTTCTAGTGCGAACCTGAGCGATTCAAGCAACGTGCATCAGTGTATCAGAGACAAATTATTCAGTAGTGACAACTAGTGCGAAATATGCAATTTAGTGTGAATTTAAGCATGGTGCTCCGATTGCATTTGTGTCCAGTAAATGAATTAAGTTAATAAAATTGTAATGAAATTACAGTATTCCATTTGCCTCCCACAGCCACGATCCCGTGACAATAAGATGTACTTGAAAAGAATTTCCACGAAATAAAATATGAATCTCCTAAAATTCCTAAAAAAATATCATCATTTTAATATCTACATCATAATATTTTTTTCAGATAAACATTAAATTTCGTGTTTGTTTTTGCAAAATATATATTTACGCACAACTCGTGTACTATTACACGCGCCCGCTTTGTAAATAAATGCTCTGATGATTTTCATGGAACAATTAACATATCAACATTAAAACGTGAACATAAAATCAATACATTCTTTCCATTTTCGAACTGTGACAGAGTACATGTACTATCCAAATAGGACAATGTTTGCAAGCCCTTAGTGTCATTCGAATCCCTGAGAAAAATCTCAAAGAATTGGGCTTATTCAGATATGCATGATAACAATATTACTATGTCTGTAACTTGACAAGTATTGTATAACATTGTAATGCCATCAATGTTGTTGTTTTAAGTGTAACAAGTTTAAAATTTATGAAATCAGTTACAAAGCTCTAAAACGTTAAAAAGTTTTAAGTTATTCACAAATTGTGATTAATTGAGCTTTCTGATTTAAATAGCAAATTTGCTATTTCATGTACTTGGATATCTGTATACATGTTTTCTATAAGATCATTATAAAATTGAATTCGGGCAAAATCTCATACCTACATACTAAGATTGGATAATTTATATAACGCTATTTTCGTAAATATTGAACCCTAAGGGCGCTTTACACAGTACAAACATTTGCGAAAAAGAATTGAGGCACACAAGCATTTTTTTGAAAGCCTTTCTAGGTTGAAAGTATGAGACAAATGTTGTTTCATAAGTCCCTACATAAATATTTTCAAAAGGTTACCCATAAAATTACAAAATGTTATGTTTACCCTTTGTGGATGTAAATTTATTAGGGTTAATAGACACAGCTGCAAAAAGTTATGAAAATGTGAATTATATACATATTTTTTTTTAAATATGTACGTTCCCACCGTGTTCACATAAAATTTAAGCTTATTTTTATGATAGATGTGAAATAATAAAAATACTAAAGTGACAAGGAGATAAATTCACAAATTCGTAAATCATTAAAAAAAGTCGGGCTGTTTATGTTAAGTCAGAAGTTGAGTCAGCAGCAGATAGATGTCTTGGTCGTGTATTTATAGCATCGTGAAAAAGGAAAATAGAAATATTTTAATTTATTCATTAAGATTATCTCACCTCTAACCATTTTAGCGAATATTAAATCGTTTTGATTTAACAAATAACATAGAAATTTTCATAACATAGAAAAGATTTTTTTAGATTTGAAGCATCGGTTTTGATCAGGAAGACATAAAACGTTTACTATGTATACTTACTTGATGGTCATATAACTCTTGTAGAGGCTCTAGCCTTCTGGATGACGCCTTCTTGCTTCCTACGATCCATTGCCTTCTGATCCTATCCCCCTTTCCCCACTGGTTTTTCCCGATTAGCCAATAGAGGTTAGTCCGTGAGGCGCTGTCTGGGTCTGCCCAACGGTGTTTTCCCAGTTGGTTTAGTCTCGTGTACTATTTGAATGGCTCTGTCGCTGCTTGTCCTATCCAAGCTAGTTGGATTGGTCCTGCGCCTTCACGTGCCTATTGCAACACCGGTCAAGATGCCAATATTGTCCTTAATACATTATTTTAAAACCAAAAGAGCCTACTTGTTCCTTGAGTCCATGACTCCGCTGCATATGTTATTACTGGTTTGATGATAGTATTTTTCTGCCCATGCTCCGAGTTTGGAATTAAGGAACTTGCTCGTGGCAGCTTTTCTGGATACAGTTCTCAATTTCAACACGTTAATCGTTTTTTTCGTTGATAACTGTGCCAAGATATGTAAGATATGTCCACCCTTTTAAAGGAGTATTATACTAACTGTACCCGCAGCTTCACCCGCGTGGAATTCAGTTTGAGACAATAAGAGTATCAGTGGAAAATCAATATAATCTAAATTACTCGACTAAACAGTGTTCTGTTAATTGCAATTTTTATCTACATAAAATATCCCTGATGATAAGCAAATTTATTTTGATAAGAATTTAACATTATATACTTAAATTACCTCCGATGAATTAAAATTAATTTTCAATATATATTTTATTCATATTTTATCAATTTGTGTGTTAACCTTAACATATAGATATATGCCGTCACGGATTTTTTTAAATAGCTTTTTGAGTTCTATAACTTCTTTATAGAAAGTATTTAAATATCTCTTACCGTTAAGGCAGCTTGACCCGAAATCACCTTATGTAGTCTTCTCTACTATGTATGTTCAATCAATAATCGCGTTTAGGTTAAATCACTGTGACTTAGGCCCAAATTCAGTACAAAATAACTCTTTAAAGACACACCTTAACCTTTAAATCATCTAAGCATTGACTCTGAATTCGGGCCTTAAATGAACATTATTATTTTTTCAATTGGTTGAGCAACTTTGATATTGAGATTTAAAAAAAAATTGATTCTATTATTTTTTATCTCCTTGTATTTATTAATTACACCTAATTAATAAATATAATACTGTAATTAATAAATATAAGTAGACACAAACAAATATTTTTTTTTAAAAAAAGATTATGATCGTCGTCGAAATTAGAACCCGATATGTGAGTATCAACTCTCTCTACACCTTCCTATCTCCTGCAGCGTATTCTTATGCCTAAGAACGCATTGTTTGTCTGTGCACCATACAATTATCTTTTATTTTTATGCACCAACATGTCAGGAAGCCTAATTACAGAAGCAAAATACATCACAAAATACCCAGGCTTGAGTACCTCCATAAATCAAATAGATTAAATTGTTACCTCACCGGGAGTCGAACCCGGAACTCTTGGTATGAGAAGCCAGTATCATACCCACTGCGCTACAAGGGCCGCCATTTTACCTTAGGCATTCTAAAACTCCTTTGTTACTGCAGGTTTCGGTACAACAAGCTTGTTCTCAAGGAGCCTCTCACATGGCCAGTTATTGCGCGGTCGACATAGTAGTATCGATAGCCAAGAGTGATTCTTCTATTGAATTCTTTGTATTCATTTATATATATGTAATATAATTGAAGGACGTGATAAAACAGATAAGCAGCTTCCAAAATAATTGTCAATCATTAACGATGTAATAAAGCAACTGAGTACTTTCTTTCAAATTAATTGACATTTAATCAATGTATAAAGAAAATCCGTTCATTTGAAATATTACATATATGTATGTATTTATTAATCACTAAGTCTGGTTAGGTGTTTTTAAACACCTGAATTGAAGAGTCAAAGGGTATTTGACAAGATTAAAAAATGATAATAGTTTTTGTGAATTTAGGAATTGGGTTTATCTATTTTAAAATAACTGAAATGTTGGTTCTAATCTGAACAATTTTAACGGATTAGAAACAGTGAGGCATCACAAATAACCAACTAAATTTAGCCACCAATAACAGAAAAAATGTTTCCTGTAACTTCCGATATTTAATTACATTTTCCATATGTTTTCATCATATTATATTTGTATATTTATGCAGTCAGGTACTAGATTGGATTTTGTAAACAAAAGGTACGTTTTTGAATAGTTTTTTATCGCCCTATGGAAGTATGTAAATGATTTTTTCCGAAAAAGTGGTTTATAGTGAAATTGAAATTGTGCTTACTAAATTATTATACTGGATAGAATATTCTGTGTCATGCAGGTTTTAAAGGTATATTTCTGGGTTGTATATTGAAATAGCCTAGCTCACCGAGTCTTCGCTGAACGCGAGTTACTAATCTTGTATTTTCTGACTAACAGCCAATTCTGCAAAGCGTCACGGAAGCCTTCGGTGGTGAATGTGTCTGAATGAGTCATGTACTTTGAAAATATTATCATCTCTCATATCGGCCTTAGATGACTCACGGTTATGTGCCGATAAGGGGTATATTTAGCTGAATCACTAACAATTCTCCAGATTTCTGACAATTAAATTGTAAGCTTCTTTGTTTGTTGTATTGTATTGTTTCGAGAGGTTGATATCGATTAATTAAAACGCCTACATAATATTAGTAGTACTGTTTCGTACCTTAAGTCGTTCCTTTACTCTTCCAGTTTGAAACTTGAGGTATTTTATGAATATTAATTACTCTTGCAAAACCATACTAACAATAAATCATTCCTTCTTCTTCTTCTTATGGTGCCATTTCCTATCGGAGGTCGGCGGTTATTCTGGCGATTACGATTTATTTACCGCCGCACGGAACAACTTAGTCTAGTTACACTTATACCACTCCCTCAAGTTACGCAGCTATTAACAATTTTAATTAAATATTAAAAAATCAATAATTTTTTTATTAGTGGGAAAGGTTATATTCGAGAACGACGACAAGAGATATAGTCTGTAAAAAACTAATTAATTTATGTAGTTTTTGACACAATACGTTGTCACTTGAATAAGTACAGTTGAACATTAAATAATTAAGTACCTGCTTAGGTTCACATACATACTTATGTAGTGTGTGACGTTAGAGTTTTAGCGATTTAAGTTTTTTTCGTACAAGAAAAGATATTTCTAAAAGATTTTTATTTTTTTTATTTAGTTATTTTTTTGTAATTACATATCTTTTTCTGTATAAAATACTTTGGCCACCAAGCCTTTGAATTTTTGACTGAACCAAATATATAATGTACAATAAATTCAATGCATTCCACCCCTTAGAATGTACAAATGTTTCTTGTTAATTTTATTTTTAAATTAATTCAATGTGATTTATTGTTTTCAACGATGAGTAATTATGTACACGAATGGACCACGTGCCCAGTATTACGGACACAGCGGTTGTTATGATCGTCGCGCGGTCACATGTTTTGATATCATTGTTCCCGGAACCTTGGTTTGCAATACATAATTATATTGAAGGTTTGTTAACCTCACCTTTAACGTTCTTTGTAAATGTATTTTCTCAGATTGGCTCAGCTATATTAAGAGTTTGACATTTATTTGTTTTAGCCTTTTATTAAATTTCTTGTAACATAATATTAATTAAGCTCTACAAAAATAGGGCTCAATACAAGGATTGATGTCATACGCCAGCGAAATTCTCTTACACGTGGTAAATGAATGCATTTCACGCAGAAGAAATCGCTAAGGACCAGGCTGATTTCGATTAAGGAAGATCCACTCTAGAATAAATCTTCATTTTGCGCCAAATTACATAGAAGGAGACAAAATTTATTACTGTCCTTTACGTACCATGTGTCAACTCTAGGAAAGCTTTCGATTCAGAGAAATGAGAGACTTTGGAAAGTATAAATGGAAATGTGAACTTCAAAACATCTTTCGTTCCTTCTGAGCTAATTTCATGGACAAAACGTTGCGTCAGAGAGAGAATGGATAACGTGGACTCGAGCGGGAATAGGTCAAGGATACACATTATAGTCACAAGCGCAGAAAGATAGACGCATTAGAGATGTGGTGCTGGCGGCGTATGTTGTGAATCTCCCGGACAGCTCACATAAAAATCAACTTAATTTTTTCTTCTTCTTCTTATTCTAGATCATAGATCTGTGATTGAGCGGGAGCCGTCCTCTTGGGAAGTGGAGCAACAGCTATCTTTCCACCTTTTGTCATGTCTTCATATCACCACTATCATTGACCATGACTGTTCTGCCGTCCTCTTGGGAAGTGGAGCAACAGCTATCTTTCCATCTTTTGTCATGTCTTCATGTCACCATTATCATTGACCATGACTATTCTGCCGTCCTCTTGGGGAGTGGAGCAACAGCTATCTTTCCATCTTTTGTCATGTCTTCATGTCACCATTATCATTGACCATGACTGTTCTGCCGTCCTCTTGGGAAGTGGAGCAACAGCTATCTTTCCATCTTTTGTCATGTCTTCATGTCACCATTATCATTGACCATGACTGTTCTGCCGTCCTCTTGGGAAGTGGAGCAACAGCTATCTTTCCATCTTTTGTCATGTCTTCATGTCACCATTATCATTGACCATGACTGTTCTGCCGTCCTCTTGGGAAGTGGAGCAACAGCTATCTTTCCATCTTTTGTCATGTCTTCATGTCACTATTATCATTGACCATGACTGTTCTGCCGTCCTCTTGGGAAGTGGAGCAACAGCTATCTTTCCATATTTTGTCATGTCTTCATGTCACCATTATCATTGACCATGACTGTTCTGCCGTCCTCTTGGGAAGTGGAGCAACAGCTATCTTTCCACCTTTTGTCAGGTCTTCATGTCACCATTATCATTGACCATGACTGTTCTGCTAGGAGCAAAAGGAAGAAGAATAAGAATAAGAATATGAATTTATAGGATTTAAAAAAAATCTTTTATTTATCTGTAAAGATAACATTTATCTGTTTAAAGATAACATTTTATAACACTATTTTCTATTTCTCTATTAATATGCACCCTCCGGGCATTTCTGTAAAATAATAAAAGTCTTCATTTATCTATTTCATATTTGCAAATGATATATAAACATTGGATAAGCGATATTAAATAAAGAAAATGATATGCATAACAGTATGTTATTTCGGTGACATTGTTGGTATAGCCTTGTCGAGACCGTCTGCCCTCTGAGCCCGCGCGAGGTGACTCCTGCAGAGGCGGGTGGGGGAGGCTTAAGAGAGCATCAACCCCTCCGGTCAAGGGGTTGCGTTACGACCGACATTGGGGAATAAATCAGGCGCTATGTGGGCTGCGTCCAAAATTTATTTCATTATTCAGCGAAGGAAGTATCTTTTATATATATAGTTAAATTTGATAAAAATACACAGATTTCACAGACATAAAAATATCAAAAAATTTCTTCAATAACATTTCAATATAATAATGACATTTCACACAAATACTAAAGAATATCCTCTATTCAAAATTGGGCGAAGAAGACAACCCGAAGTTTAAATCGTAGTTTTTTAAGTAAGCTGTAGTAAAAGTATGTGGTCGTTTTATGTAAGCCGCGAGACACCCTGTACATTTAGTATTACGTAGATATCTAGAGGGTTGGGTATCTTTAATATATTAAAAAAATGACATCAATAGCGTTCGGTGCGCGCGCGAGTCACGAAACCTTCCCCGATTACGTGGACCTCTGTGGACTCGGTACAGGGTTCATTAAGAATTGCTCAGGGAGGAATGACGTAACAGCGGACCAGAGTTGGATGCGCGGCGAGAGTCTCGCCAGCATCCGCACTGCGACAGGAGCCAGACCCACTTTATTCACACATCACTTTTCGGGGCCATGTGTTTTGTGATGTAAACGTATGTATTATTATTTTACCTTTATCTAGTATTATTTGTACCTTTAACTGTATTATTATTATTATTATTACCTTTTAATTATTATTATTGTAACTTTTAACTGTATTATTATTTTAACTGTCTTATGTTATTCATTAAAAAAAAATATTCTGTATATTTGTAAAAGCCCATAAGGGCGTTAAATAAATAATAAATAAATAAAGAAAGAAAGAAAGAAAGAAAGAAAGAAAGAAAGAAAGAAAGAAAGAAAGAAAGAAAGAAAGAAAGAAAAAGAAAGGAAGGAAGGAAGGAAGGAAGAAAGAAAGAAAGAAAGAAAGAAAGAAAGAAAGAAAGAAAGAAAGAAAGAAAGAGAGAAAGAAAGAAAGAAAGAATGAAAGAAAGAAAGAAAGAAAGAAAGAAAGAAAGAAAGAAAGAAAGAAAGAAAGAAAGAAAGAAATAAATAAAAAATAAAATAAAAAAATAAATAAAATAAATAAATAAATAAATAAATAAAAATAAATAAATAAGTAAATAAATAAATAAATACATAAATAAATAAATAAATATTTACTAGAAAACCGTTGACGATATACATAGACAATAACAGGGCTATATTTGTCAATTTCTTATCACTAGTCATGCGTATAGTAATGGTATAATATAATCGTTTATTACTTAGTCATTATTGCAAATTAAATTATACACAATTTCACTTTGATCACTAAATAATATAAACCTTGTTACATCTATGCGAGTTAAATAATCTTTTATATTTTTTTATTACTTAACTTTTGAGAGAAACAGAATCTCTCATCAGCAGATGAAGTATCATACTGACTACTGTTAAATACAAAATTTTTACATTGATTCTGTTCACATATAAATAATTAAGTTCAAATATAAATAATGATTAGGTAAAACCACCTTCACACTAGTAACTTCGGTTCATTTTTTCAGAACCTAACCATTATTTATATTATTATTAAACAGAATCAATGTAAAAATTCTATACACGGGGTTCAAGCTCCATCTCCTGCTGTTTAATTTGTATTTTTAGCCGTGAACTCGAACGAAATTAAGGACGTTACACGAAGTTACGGGTCAGACAGACGGATGGACGGACGGACAGATGGACAGCTAACGAAATTCTTATGTTTGATAACTTTAGTGTTCTAACTGTATCTTACTGAAATCATTTCCACGGAATTCATTTTCCCTCTAGTAATTACAACTTTATTTATTTATATACCTTCTGGTATTTGTTAGCTGTCATTGAAGAGTTAATAATATGCCATTACAGATCAATTATTTATTTTTATCAGAATAAGAAGATATGTTTACAATTCCAAGTAAACATGCTTTAGTATTTGGGTATATTTAACTAGCTTTACTACTAGCATAACCCGAGATTTAGATTCTTTCACATTCTATATTAATTTCATCTTTCCTCATATTTAACTTAAAAACCTGACTCAAAAATCTGATCCTTGCATGAAAGAAATCGAAACAAATGAAGTTATCACATATTATTTCAACACATTCAAATGAATTATCTCCTTGGGTATTTTTCCTTGTTGAAAAATATGAAAACACAATACAGAATTTTTGCCAGTTATTTGAACATTTTAAAGCTTCTTATAATAGTCGCGGCGAATTAGCAACTTCAGAAAGAATGAGTTGCGGAATACACGACGCCACAGTGCACCGTACGAGAGTTTTTGCTTTCTTGTACAAACAGGTTTTCCGCTTTTATCTTAATTTTAAATTAAGATAAAATTCTTTTTTTCTTTTTCTTTTTCAAATTTCACCAACCGATTTATGATTAATGGTTTAAGGAGACAACTCCATTAGCGAATATTGAGCGGACGTTCTTGTTTGGTTGGGATATAATAAGACAATATATTCATCAATAGAGTATATTAAGAAAATATATATATAATCAATACGGTATAATAAGACAATATATATAATCAATACGGTATAATAAGACAATATATATAATCAATACGGTATAATAAGACAATATATATAATCAATACGGTATAATAAGACAATATATTCATCTACCTACCAAGTAAGTAAGTCGAAAAGTCGTATTCCATTCCACAGCAAAATATTTTTTATTTTTCATAGCCCAAGTTTCCTTTTCAAAATAATAATTTGAATATGCTGTATATATAAAAATAATAATTGAAGATGCTTGATGCTACATGATGTGTTCCGCGTACGACACATCTTAAATATGCGCATACACTACTTGTGAACGGGTGTGCGGTTAGAGAATAGGGCTCCTCAGCCTCGCTCAACGGCACATCCGATTTTTTAAATGTTTTTTAATGTAACGGAAGTTTTGCACGCATGTAGCGGAAATGCGATGCCAGAACTAACGACGCCATATTGAATTTTTGTCAGCCGTCAGATTCAATTATTTTAAATATTCGGGGTTACATTTCTGTAAGTATGAGTGTTAATTTTTTGCATGAAACTCAATTGAATAATCGTCAATAATCAGTGCAGATTTTCACAATTCAATGCTTTGAGCGTCATTAATAGATAATGTTGTCTTTATTTTAGTTTGTCAAGCATAACTTCTACCGCGCTTACATGAGTAGGTTCACGTACATTTTTTCTTCAATCTTTCCAAACACAATCTTCGGGTATCTTCTTATATCCGCACGACCAGAGTAAATCAGTTTAGCAGTGTCGTGTCGTGATGAAATAATTCAAAATATAACGATGATTCGGCTAGAGCCGGCGTGCGGAGGTGGTGTTCCGCTGCTTATCACGGCGAGACCACGTGGTGCGTGGAGTGGAAAAGCCCGCCACATTTTCCCGCCAGATTTAGCGGTGGGGATTATTGATCTATAAGGGTAGCGGCCTGAGGGGGCGGCGGAGGAGGCCCCTCCTCTTCGGGGCAGTTTTTGGCACGGAACCAAACGGAAGGGGGAAAACATCGCGGGGTAAAAAGGAAACCATAGCTCTATACAGGTACTGGGGCCTAAAGGAATGTCGTGTACAAGTCTATAGGTTTTATTTTAATACATTTTTAGTACTTACACAAGTGATTCGAATGGAATTAAGTGACGGTTAAATAAGAATTATTTTATTGAGATCCCCTTTAAATATACAGTTGGCATTCTGTATAGCGAAATTCGAAGGACCGACCAAATTATTTCTTGTAGAGAGATAACGTTATAAGGGATGAAGAAGAAAATTGATTCTACGCGTTTATGTGTTGTATCTGTGTGTGTGAGAGTATGAAGTTCAATATTTATTTTGAATTGTATTTGCACTATTTTAATCATATACTTGAATTTAAAATAATACCGAAACAGCTTTTCACCGCGTTAGCAAGGGAAGAGGGCCTGTAGGATGACCCGTAAGATCATGAAGAAGGAAAATGTGGAGTACGAAGAAAGGTTAAACTACCTGTCCAATTTTTGTAACGTAATCCTACTACCAATTTCAGCTACCTTGCATTCTAGAAACTTTTCTAGGATCATCAGTGCGTGCATCATGAAGAATTTCATGAAAGTATCTTGGCTGTGTTAAGATCCAAGTAATTCGGGCTACTCAATTTGCGTCTTTTCATCTTTTCTGCTCTTGTCCGGTTCTGTAGCAGCTTTTGAAATGGCCAAGGCTTGAAATTTTTCGCTACAGAAAGTGATCCATTTGTTACAGAGTGTTTTAAAGTTTTTAAACTATGGGTTCTTACGGAAAACAAAGAAAGATAAGCTAATTGCTACTTTAATAAAGTTTTTCAAAGTAGACAGTTGGGTTTCAGAGAGTGATGACTGTATTACAAAGAGTCTCATTAAAGTTGTTTTTAGTTTGGCTGAACATAATTCAGAAACAGTCAATTTCTAATGATACTATTTCTAAATTATTATCAAATTTATTTATTCATGAAGAGTAAAGTAGAGTACAGGGATAATAAAGATTGTAAAAAATCCAGAGTAAACATGCATATTAGCATAATAGTAAGTAATGGATAAAATAAAGATAACTTTACTACCTGAACTACCTAGAGGGTTTTAGTGTTTTTAGGCACATATTAACGTTAATTAAAGAAGTAAATGCAAAGGATATGTTCGAGAAGAAAGTAAATACGAGTATAAAAATGAACATTGAAATATAGTATTAATAATATTATGTACCTACTTTTGATTAAATATTATTACTCTCGTATCATATATTTTTTGAAAGAACGAAATCTCTAAATTCTCAGATACGCAATCATATGTAGGTACGTACCTAAATTAAATATGTGCGAGTACTTAAATTACTTTTGAATTCTCGGGTGATTTTATTCATGGCGGAGAAAAGGTTTAAACCAAACAGTTTCTAAAATAGATGGATAGAATTGTTCGGTTTCTAGATTTAGACAAATGCCGCAGGTAACGGATGTTACTTGGCACGTTCTCGAGACTCATCCTGCACCATATTGCAGTTCGCACGTGCATGCGCACGATGCAGACACATTATGCGCTTCTAATCTAGGATAATCTTTCCTTCCATTATGTTAAATACATTTTTAAACAATTACTGGTCACTAATGAAAAATGAGTATTAATATGCATAACTAGCCGTACACCCGTGAAAAATCACGAGACAATAGAAAACAATTCCTGTTTTTAATTCATGTTATTCGCTATAAAAAATAATATAAAAATGTCAAGACCGTGTAATTTGGTGCGGCGACCCTTGCGTGTTGTCTAAGCCGCCCGCTGATTGTGTCACATTCTAATTGTCAATCTAAAGTTTTATTCCAGTAAGCTACGGTCATTACGGACCAACAGACAGACGGACAGACAGACAGACAGACAACGAAATTATTATATTTAGATTATGCGGTGATCAAAGAACAGTTGAAAAATTATTATTCTTTTCATCTAGATAACCATAGATTTGATTGAGAGTTGTGGTGAGAGCTAATATGCTTTAAAGTACTACAAGAGAGTGGAAAATGACTTTTCTTGTTTACGCAGAAGTCTAGACGTAAAATAATAAAAAATTTTATGATAAATTAATTTTTTACTGTACATTAACAGAAAAATATTCAGAAAAAATTTCTTATCTACTATATAGTTGGTAACGACCGGGAATTAAAATTCTACGCATTTGTTTAATATCATCGTTATTTTTACAATTATTTAATATAAATTTATTTGTGGCTATTTTATTAAGGTTTTTGTTTAGAATTTTATCAATCAAATTAGGAGAGTAGCCTTGTTTGTAGAAATTTGTCTTATTATGGACAGCTAGTAAGAAAATTAATATTAGAGAATGGGACGTTAACAAGTCAGTGCATCATGGAATGGAAGGCGGAATGTTTATATCGGGTGGTTGGACGTTTTGTGGATTATTGTGTCAGTATACGATATATATTAAACTAGCTGTTCGTACCCGGCGTTGCACGGGTTAAGGATTAAGTTGAAAATAAATTTGTTGGGGGAAACAAAGGTTCGATTCGAACGATATAGATTTGCATTGAAAATATATCAGGGGGAGGGGAAAGGATAAAATAATAGAGGGAAAATGTCACCAATGTTTACCGCCAAAAAAGTTTCCAAATTTTGAGTCCGATCGGTCAAACGGTACAGATTTGCATCTATGCATCTATCGAAAATATGTCAGGGGGATGGGAAGGGGTAAGAGAATAGGGGGAAATGTTGCCTTTGTTACCCGCCGGGTCCTAAAGCAAGCTAATAAGCTAAAGCAGAATGCAAAATTTGAATCGAATCGGACAAACGGTGTGGACTTGTATAGAGAACAGACAGACAGACAGACAGACATTGAGTTTTATAGGTATAGAAGTTATTGACAAAGTTAAATCTAAAAAGTTTATTGTGGCATTATTTCCAACCTCAATTGTAAATTGTGTTTGGCGATAAAAAGAATTTAAAAATTAAGAAAGGTGTCAGTCAAGTTGACGTTCAGATTCTGTCCAAATACAGAAAATATCTTTAAAAATATTTTTATGTTACACTGTATTACTTAAGCTAATCGTGCGGCTGGCTTAAGTGATCACTTAAGCCAGCCGTACGATCGTAAGCTATAGGTCGTAAGCCCTAAGAACACCCAAAAAAATACTTCCATAACTTCTTTCCCTTATAAAATTTTCCATGAAACATCTATAAATATTTGATTAATACAAATTAATTTAATTTAATAAGAAAGCATTAAATATAAAATATCACCTTATTTAGAATGCCTTATATCTGTAATCACATCTTCTATCAAATCAAATCTATAATTTTACCTTATCTTTAATCATTATTACAGGCCACTCTTTAAACAGGAATAAAAATAAGTTTTATTAACATCAAATTAACGTGACATCTGCTTTTATGTAAAGCTAATAACAATATAACGTATGTCATCGATTTTTTGTGACGTGTTTAGGTACTATGGCGCCTAACTAGCAATTTGATTAAAATTACTTTCGGAGCTTCAACTTTCTCTTCTGTAGTAGCTATTATTTGATTGCTGGAATTAGGACATTTAATAACATTTTGAAAGCAGCATCCGTTCTCAAGTTAAGCACATCCATTAGAGAATTTGAAAATAATGCTACAATTTATGATATTAATTTGTATATTTTTGTATTTTATTGATCTATATTTACAAAATCAATCTCTGGTAACATCGAATTAAGGTAAGTACAGTATTGGAAAAATTAAACGAATAATTTTAAAGTACATTTAAACTATTACTATTTACTCGTAAAATTTAAAGGCATCAAATTAATTTGAAATACATATATGTATTTAAAACAAAAGAAATTAAATAAGTTAATCAATAATAATATTATAATAATAATAATCAATAATAATAATACAAATAGTATTTTGCTTGTGTAATGGTCATGGCGCTCGCCTAGTGATCTGGTGGTTCGAGCCTTATTCTGTGTTCTGTGTTCGAGCCCCATTCCAGGACACCAGCAAGTTAGTCTTATTTTCATAGCACAAGCGTTTAGCTTATTTTGAAAATAGTAAGAATATTGATGCGACGCGTATTTCTTGTGTGCATCTTTATTTTTATATTTAAAAAAATTAATGGATTACAAAACCAACAATGTTTTAGAACTGAAGAAAACTGCTTCATTTAGAGACATGGCGTATTGTGTCTTTATTATGATGAATTTTACATAGGATATTGACAATAATATCCATTCTTATAATTTAAGGGTTTCAAAATTACTTAGATTTTTTCTAAAACATAAATTGTAAGAAAACTAATAATTTGAAAATAAGTTTAATAATTAAAGATAATTGTTAACTTTGTAATATTAATGAACAAAAAAAACATATCACACATCCATGCAGTTATATAAAGCCCACAAAGTGAAGCGATTTTCTTCAGTTCGAAGATATCGTTGATTTGGTAATTTTTTAATTGATTGAATAAATTCGTTTGAATCACTTTATAAACATATAAAGATATATTTATAAAGATCTTCTTCTTCTTCCTTTCACCGTGCCAACTCATTGCCTAGGTAGGCTGTTGGAGTTGGCTCTTCATGTTCTCAGGTTCTTCTTCGGTTCTGGGTATTGCCAGGCCGTTTCTCCGTAATATTTTGGAGCATTAAGTCATCCAGGAGTTCTTTGGTCTTCCTCTGGATGACTGTCGATGAAGCTCCATAAACATTGCCTGCATCACTGTGTGGTCTGGTGGTCTCCGTCTTATGTGCCCATACCATATCAACTGTCTCTTTATAAAGATATAATGATGTATTTAAAATAAAGGAAACTCAATGAATAAATTTTAATATGATACTTTCCATACAAAATTTGATATAAAATGCAAAAAAAGTTATGAGGAAAAGTGGTCGCCACCACTGATTTTCGCTCGCATTGCTACAGAATCTCCGATTTCATCTATATAAAGACGTCTAGAAACCGCGATTGTAAAAACAGAGCGAGCGCAGTGTGACCAGCGATAATGATGTCAGCGATAATAAAACAAAAGGGAATACCTGCTGGGATGAGAAGGTTCCTACGTGCGAATATAGAACGGAGTTTACAAGAAAGTGATCGAAGAAATAAAAAAGTGCGAACTAAGAAACAGTGTAATAATAAGTGTGTGCAACAATTTGTAAAAAATTAGTGACTATAAATTTAAGGACAGTAGTCCTATTTAGATAACTCGTGTCCAGTGACTTTTTTTGGTAATTAATTAAACTTTAAATTGTTTAAGTATTTTCATTTGTCTACCACAGTCATGTACCGTGACAACATTTTAGAAAAGTGTCACTCGACTTGGAGTACGACAGGTCACGTAGGTAGGGTTCTAATGGCAACCTTCAGTCACTCAGTGTGATCTCCGTGAGCCGATCGCTAAGCTAAAAATATTAATTCAAGAAGAGTTAGTTCTGATTGCTGGAGTTAATCAAGTTTCGTTATTCACTAGGTGGCGCCACAGTCGTTATTAACGAAATAATTCTAAATTATTGCGAAAGCTAAAGAAGCGTGTGTATGAATATATTACATTAATAGGCACCGACCTCAAATAAACAATTTCTTAGGACTTTAAACGTGTATATTGCCGAATTATAACACTTCCTTAATATGTTTTTTTCGTGTTTTTCACACTTTTCTATTCTTTATTTATTTCTTGTGTGGCATTTTAATGTTTAACATTTACACCAAGCTGAGTTTCAGTTTGGTTAGTCGTTCATGGAGAGATTTTTTTTACAATAATTCAAAAATACAAAACCGATGTCAACTGATTCCTGATTTCGGACACGTTATGCAGGATGTCTAGTAAATATGTATTTAAAATAAAGGAAACTTAATGAATACATTTTAATATGATACCTTTCCATACAAATATTCGGGAAAATCTTCTTCACTAAATTTTGAATAGAAAGTATTAATTCTATTTTGGGTGAAATGTCGAAGGTAACTAAGATAGGTGACATCAAAGTTTTCATTTATTTATTGAAAAAAATATATTTTTTCTGTAAAACATTGAACTATCAATACGGTAACTTATTACATATACAATAGTAATGGAATATTAAAAAATTCATTAGCTTTAAGACTGGACATTCACTGCAAATGGATATTTCGGCGTTTTTTCGAAAATTCGTGTATTTATTATACATTTATATCGGAATATATGTGCTAGACTACAATTTTTTTAAGACTATAACTTAGGTAGAACCTTTGATCTTCAAAAAATTTCTTGCGGCAAAAAATTCGTTTTTCGTGTCTTAGAAATCACTCTTAGTTACGGAATATTTATAAGTTTATAAGTACGCAGAATATGTTTTCTTATAAGTATAAAGCTAGCATTTTGATATTCAAACCTATACTAAATAATTAAGAAATTTTGATTATTAATAATATTACAAATTTATGAATTTGCAAGAAATTATAAAATATGTCAACAAATGACGCAGTTTTTAAACAGATTAATTTTAAAACTGGATCACAATGTTTTACAAAAAATATGTGAAAAATATGGGGAAAGGAGTGGGGTAAAAGGGGAGAGGGAGGGAATAGTGCAGATCTGTCAAACGGTCTTGTGCAGATCTGTCAAACATCATGTCTTGATGTTGAAGATCAATCAAAGGGTATACATTTTATAGTGAAAATATCAGGTGGAAGGGTGTAGTAAAGGGAGGAAGGGGAAATGGAAATGGCTAAACAAATCTATACAGTTTGACAAATCTGACCCAAATTTTGCATACGTATTTTTTAGGACCCAGCAGGTAACACGAGCGATATTTCTCCCCGTCCTCTTTAACCCACCCCCTCCCCTGATATATTTATACAAATCTATATCGTTTGACCGGTCTGACCCAAATACTTATTCTGTAGGACGCGACAAATAACACAGGCAACATTTTCTCCGAAAAGTTCACATTAATTTTAGACAGGAAATTAATGGATTGTATTATGAGTGCTGCAGAAATGGCTGGTTCATAATAATGTTTACGAAAGAATTTTCAATATAAATAAAGATTTATGCATTCATGGTGTCGGTAATTGGCGGGAAGCACTCTAGGACAGATACCCGTAGAGTTGTATTCTCCAGGAAACCAGGACTCAGGAAACAGGATGATATATTATATTATGTGTTAGATGAGATTAAACTTTGCTAGACATTTAAAAATGTTGCTATTTGATATAAAGTAATATCCAAACATTAATATGATTTTTAAATGAATTTTTTTTCGCAATTTTACTATGCCTAGTCCCTTATTGTTACTAAAAAAGGCAATATTAAAATAAACAACAATAAAGAACACATCTGGCAAGGTACATTATTTTTATGAAACTTTGGTCAAGATTTTTTTTATTTATTTACATATTTATGAAGTATAATGAGAGTGCTGTAATCTTTTTTCTTTTTGAATATTTGACAAATTTATTGTGGACAAATTAATACAACCACCCGTCGTGTCGCGTCAATTGGATACACGAAATCAAAGATTAAAAAAAACTACAAATTAAAAAAACTCACGTCTCTTCCGCGTTGTCAGCCGACACAATGCATAAATATGGGTGTTTAAGCTGTTAACGATAGTATTTGTAATTTAAGTTTTTATTAATATGTCAATCTTCATTTATAGGACGGGTTTTCACCGCCGCGGCTAACACCGCCGGCCCCGACTCTGCTTAAGATTTATTGTATCGCATCTGCTCGGGGTAACGACATGTCTTGATGTTGAAGATCAAGCCGGTGTGAAATTAATTAAGGTGGAGTTGACGTATTTTGCTTCACGTTTGCTGGCGCACTGCGGCGAATCTCTTGCAGGCGCATGAATGAGGTCATGGTTACAGGATATTTTCTTTAGTGATAGTACCGCTATTTTTCGTGGCTACATGCTTACATACATTTTAATATTGATTTAATACTGTACTAATTTATAAGTTGTTATTATTGTACTATGCCTGTAATAGTAGAAAAATACTTGTTTAGATAGGATAACCAAGTGAAGTTAACAAAGTACAAGCAAATATAAATACATAATATGAAAAGTGAAATAATATTACCAGGCAATCGGCAGTCAACCTTCAATTAACAATTTGTTATGTCGAATGCACTAATAATTGGCATAACCGTCTCTCTAATCCACAATTTATATTATTAGGATAATTCATTTTGGTTTTGCTGTCCAACATTTTATTAAGGAACTAGCTGCAACCCGTCAAAAATGACGGAACATTGGTTCGTGTCTTTGCTAAGCCCTAGTATATATTTATAGTCTTTTCTTGACTTGATCTCATGGCAATCAGCGTACCGGGTCACTAATGGACCCCTTGCGCTTTCATCATGGTGTATCAGTGAAGGGGTTTCTTTACTTCACTTTAGAAAATAAATTATAGGGGGGGGGGGGGTGGATGTTTCTGCGAGGGTGGCGCAGAATTACTGCGGAGGTGGCGCAGGGGGATATATTTATAGCATATTTTTGGCGCTCCACGAAGAGGCGGCCGTGACAACATGCGTGAAATGGCCGTTTCTGATTTGGTGCTCCGGGGTTCAAGCCCCGGCCACCTCTGGCGGTTTTTTTAGCTGTCAATTAAATGTCAGACAACGAAATTATTATGTTCGATTTAGAGTCAAATTATTTAAAAGTTATTGACGGATTTGGCGTTAGAGATTATTCATGATGATCATAAAATTGGGTGATAAACATTAACTTGGTTACTCTACGTAACTTTTTGACGGTCAACTGAACCACACCATAGATAGTAATATTAGGTCCTTACATATGAAATTGGCGTTTAGTATGGGAGAAACATAAAGCCGATTTTTTTTATTATAATATATTTATTTAATCAAAGTATGTACCATTGCTATCTATGCACTTTTGCCATCTCATAGGTAGTTCATCGATCCCTTTACTAAAAAAACCATTCGGACGGGAATCAATAAAATCTTTGAAGGCGGTTTGGACTGCCCCATCGGAGTTGAATTTTTTCCTTTGCCAGAAGTTATCCAAATTTCGAAAAAAATGGTAATCTGTTGGGACAAGGTCCGGAGAGTACGGTGGATGTCTTAGACATTCCAATTGAAGCTCCTCTAATTTGGTAGCCGTCTGTTGTGCAGTGTGTGGTCTAGCGTTATCATGAAGCAGCAGTGGCCTAGAGCGATTAACCAGCCTCGGTTGTTTAGCAGCTAGCTTTTCCATCATGGTTTGCAGTTGCTGACAATAGACATCTGCCGTAATCGTCTGGCCAGATTTAAGAAAGCTGTAGTGAACGACACCAGCACTAGTCCACCAAACGCTCACAAGTAACTTTTTTGGAGTCAATTGTCGCTTGGGGCATGGTTTGGCTGGTTCGGCAGGGTTCAGCCATTGCGATGAGCGCTTCCGATTATCGTACAAGATCCACTTTTCATCACAGGTAATGATTCGATTTAAAATCCCTTCATTATTGTGCCGGTTGAGTAATGCAACGCAGCAGTCAATGCGCGTTTGTTGATTTGCTTCACTCAATTCGTGAGGTACCCACCTTTCAAGCTTTTTCACCTTACCAATTTGCTTCAAGTGGATTAAAACAGTTATATCACTAACATCGCAGCTTGCAGCTAACTCGGATGTGGTTTGCGATGAATCCGCTTCCACAATAGCTTCAATTCTTCATTATCAACTTTGGTCTCCGGCCGTCCACGAGGCTTGTTCTGCAGGTCAAAATTTCCAGAACGAAAACGTTGGAACCAAAAACGCACTGTGTTTTCTTTTGCGGCACCGTCGCCATACACATCATTAATCCTTCGAGCCGTTTCTGCAGCACTGGTGCCACGGTGGAACTCGTACTCGTAAATAACGCGATATTTCAAGTTTTTTCATTTTGTAAACTGAGTGACGCAAAGAAAAAAACAATTGAGGAAAAAACAAATGAATTATAATTTTCAAAACACAAATACATGAGTAAATAGCTGTATAAATTTGGATTTGGAAATCCTAACCAAAGAGAAGATAT